>VZTT01026458.1:16124-34172 GCA_013400855.1 Buphagus erythrorhynchus | reverse complement strand
CTCCCTGAAGAGCAAGGTTCAGTCAGCTCTCAAGAGGTAGTTGAAAAACTTTCCAACAAACCATTTTTCTTCGGGAAGAGAAGGATTGCTAAAAAGTAAATATTTTATGACAGTAGGTCAATTTTAAATGTGTTCTATTTTCGTAGGATGTGTAAAACTAGGATGTGAGTTGTGGATTTGAAATGATCTGGCCTGAATGCATACAAGCGAGCTTACTAGTTTAGCAAGGTTTGTTCCAGTTGAGTCAAACATCTATTAAAGTGAATCCTCAATTTAATTTATGATGTACTGACAGGCTGTTGAGCCTCATCATGCTGTTGTCTGGTGACGTGTGATGAATATAAAGACTCTTAGAGAACCCTGGCCTCCAAAAGTGTAGCACAAGCAGGTCTGTGTGCTTGGCTACTGCAAGTACTGCAGTAAATGAAACTGGCATATCATGCAAAATTAAAGAGCTTGGTTTGGTGTGGTTATGGGTTTTTTTTAATTGTCCTGCTTTTTTACACCATTAGAATTAAACAAAAGTAGCATCTTATTTTTATGCAATGAGCATAAAGGGTCAATATAATGGGTGTGACTGTGTTGGGATGTGGGAGACCTTAACTTTGCACTGCTCTGCATTACTGTCTTGTGTGGAGTTGTTTCTGCTGTGTGGCTTTTTCTTGGATGTGTCTCTGTCAGGTAATTAGAAGAGTTGCCCAGCACAAATAGTGTCTAGAAGTGTTTGGGGCCTCTGGGTGTTTCTAAATAACAGATAAAAATCAGTAGGGATATGTTTAAGTAAACATTCCTTGAAATGATGTGCTGCTTTTTTTTGAACGAGCGTGTGCAGGATCATAAACAATCTATTCATTTTCATTCAGCACAGATAACTACTTAATTTTTGAAGTCTACTGTGTCGACTAAACATTTTAAATTTAGAAAATATGTTGGAGTGCTGCACTCTAAACCTTCCCCAGGATGTTGGGTGAATAAAAAAGAATAAATGTTATTGTTTGTTGGGTTTGGGGTGCTTCCTCTGCACCCCACTCCCAACTGTAACTAAATGCTTTAATAAGCTTTATTTTGGACTAAATGGTGCTGGATTGATTCTCTGTCAAATGTCATTAGCCTATACCTACAACAGGCTTGATCTGCTACCTGACCACACAGCCAGGTTTGTCAGGATGTTTTCCTGCTCTGAAGTGGAAAATCAGTAGGGCACTGCCCACTGACTTCTTCTGTTGTTCTTGTCATGTCCAGTCCACACTTCAGCCAGTTCTTTCACATAAAAACAGCTGAAGAACATGAAAGCTGTTTCACATCCACATGTATGAAGGAAAATTTCAACCTTTTCTTAAATGAGAGGCATTTTTTCCCCCAAAGTTTCCAAATTGTCTAAATTCTGCTCCCAGTGAAATGATTGAGGGTCTTTCTTCAATGGGAGCAGGACTGAATAAGCCATAAAGCTTTGTCAAAATCCACATCAGCTGTTTTGAACTGGGAATGTGCATATACAATAATAATGTCACAAAATGGCTGAAGAACACAGCTATACTGAATCTGTGCAGATGGCCTGCTCCGACATTTACTGGAGCTGTGACTGTTTCCTTTTTTTTTCCTTCTTTCCAATGGCATATGTGCCAAAACATCCCACCACGCAGAAGTCAGCTGTCTGCAATGAGTCACTAATCTGCTTGTATGCAAAAGTGAGCAACAGGCAGAGTCATTATTTCTGCTTTCTGCTGTGAAGAAATGCTCACTTACACACCAAGCACTGCACTGAAGTTTTCATTTTGGGAAGGCAAAGAAGGGAATGCACAATGTGCTTTTATTTGGGGAAGAGATTGTCCACATTTTTTTTTTTTGTCTGTGGCCTCTAGGAATAGAAATAAAGCATCAGCTTAAAATGGATGCTGCTTTGTGGCATTCCTCTTGGTCTATAGCTTTCAGATGCTTGGAGATTTCATGCTGTAGCATTCCAAGGATCATGACCTAAAAATACAGCGCCTTCCTCTGAGAGATGCAGAAATTCACAGAGTGTTTGCCCTGAATTTGCTAGGATCTTGTTGAAACATCCTCTATTTGATCAGATCCTTTAAAACAGGGAGCTTTTTGAGAGCAAAGGAGGCCTATGCCCAGAAATTTGGAGGCAATGCAGTTATGGTTCATTTTCTTGCCTGCTGCTTCCCCGCGCAGCTGCCACCGNAGCTGTGTAGAATGTTTCCAGCAGAGCAAGATTAGTAGATGGCTGTATAACAGTGTCAAGTAAACTAACATCAAAAGGTTTTTTTTCAGCTTTCTTTAGAAAATCACATCTAGGGGCCGTTGCCTAACAGCAAGACTTTTAGGTTAGTTTTTTCTCTGGATTGAATGGTCACAAGTGGTATTTGTTCAAAGTCTTTAAATACTTGCCTGTTGTCCCCATGAAACAGGTGCAGCCCAGCCAGACATCCTGTCAACTCCTACATGGTGACTATGCCTACACTGTTAGAGCAGAGAGTGTGGGTGACATTTCTCATGGAGTCAGAAGTTACATTCATTGTCAGATCCAAGTATGAACCGTTGACTTATTTAGTTATTAATCCATCTTCTCATTCAATGCATTTATGGCCAAAGGGTATTCTAAGTGTCACAGGGCACTGTCTCACAGAAGTATCAGCTAAAAGGGAAGGAAATAGGAGAATTGCCTCACTGAAGGGCAGCTTTTTTTTTCAGCCCTACTGAAGTCCTTGGATTTTCCATATGAGAAGGTGGCATTTTGCAGATACAGGCTGATGACAAAGGTGCCTTCAATGGGGAAAAAAGAGATGAAAGACACAGGTTTCCCCCTCTGTGCAATGCTTGTCATCTTTTTCTGAGTTTTTCATCTCAGTTATTGTGCTTAGAGTTGCTGACACTGGCTGTCTGTGATAGTGATTGAAATGGTTTGTATGGTGCAGGTTGAGCTGTAGAAATTGAGACATGGGTGATATGTAACATGTTGCTTCTTCCAAGCACCTGCAAAAATCACTAATCAGCTAACTAAAAAACAATAGTTAAAATGTCACAAGAAGCATGTAGTTATGTACCTCTGTATTCTTGTGGAACTGGTGGGAATACCTGTTTCTGTTGATGTGGATGAAGTATTTGAGCTTGGTATCAAGAAAAGCTTAGTTCTTTCGCTTAGGCTTTTGCTCAAGCTTTCTGAGCTTTTTCATTCCTTGTTTTACATTTTTGTTGCACTGACACTGGACTAGTCCTCTGTTGTAGTCAGGAAGCTGTTGTAAAATTTGCAGAACAGCACTTCACTAAGTGTGAGTGAAGTGGCCTCTTCTATTGTACTTTCTGGTACTTTCTGTACAGGTTCTAGTGAAGCTGTTCAAATTCAGAATTATGTTGCCTGATATGATCTCTTGCTTGGACTTTATTTGGTTTGTTGTTTGCCTTCTGGATTTTTGGAAATGTATTAATGTTTCTCCAAAGTTTTGGTGTCTTCTTTATTAAAAAAGAAGTAGCAGTGAGCCACAAAGGCAACATGTGCAAGATGTTAAAAGTTTCTGTGCCTGCCTCTGGCTGGATTTTAGCTTTCAGTAATTTTCAGTGTTTATCAGACAGCCTAGTGTCTGTGAGTGCCTTCCACTTCATCATAAGACTAAATACTTCCTCCATGTGCTACACACTTTGTAGTCTTTCTTTCCTTGCATATGGAGTCTGAGATGGCAAATTGCAGATACATAATGTAGACTTACCCTAATTGAACATTCCTGTATGGTTGCAGTTGTGTCCCAGTAGCCAGTGTGTGTGTCTGGTGCCTTTTAAGGATGAGAAGTGGAAAAGGCCAGTATTTGTGGTGGGTAGAATCCTTTTCCAGGTGAGCTAGAGGTGGGAAGGACACCTGCTTGTTAGGCTATAAATCACATGCACAGCATCTCATTTCTATTTGGGCTGGGCTGGTCTGAACTAGCCTGAAGGCTTGCTTGTCCACTGTGCCATTGGAAATAAGATTTTGGAGCTGAGTTTCTGTAAATTCCCTAAAAATGGCTTTGCATTGTGGAGATTATGCATCTCTTATGCCTATGTTGCTGTTATATCACTGATTGCTCCCCTAATGAGGCAAAGGCTAAGTTCTTGATGACCTCTGATAGTGGCATATTTTGTGGTCAGTGTCACACAAGATGTCTTCTGACTGCTCCTAGTAAAGACTCTGTTGGCAAAGTAAGAATGATACCATGAGCTGGACATAACCTCACCTTCCTCCTCTGGGAGCTTTTACTTTTGCATTTGGTGTATGTCATTTCTGGTCACCAGAGAGGCAGTGAGAGCTCTTGCATCCTGTGGTGGATTTGCCCTGGCTGCTAAGTAGGTTCCCACACTGTTGCTCACTCCCACAGTGGGATGTGGAAGAGAATAGGAAGGGCAAAAATAAGGAAAAATACTTCCTGGGTCAAGAAGAAGACAATTTCGTAAGTTGGAGGGAGGAAACAAATAATGCAAAAGCCAGCACTCACCACTAACAGACTGATGCCCAGCTAATACCTGAGCAATGGACAACTTCCAAAAAAACTTTGCCCACAGTTTTGTGCTGAGTATGGTGTGAAATGCCTCTTGGCCACTGTGGGTCAGCTGTCCCAACTATGTCCCCTCCCAACCCCTTGAACACCCTCAGCCTACTTGCTGGGGTGCCAGAGTGAGAGGGATCTTGATGTTGTGTAAACACTGCTCAGCAGTAGCTAAACCACTGGTGTGTTTCCAGCATTGTTAAGTTTACTCCCTGCCAGCCAAGCCCAGTATATTTGCAAAAGAGAGCATATCTTTAAACAAAGAAAAACCCCTGTTTTATTGTATGGCTGAGCTTTCCTAAGGGCTTCATTCCCCAAAATGCATTGTATGCACTTTAACACTGGGAGGTGATGGGTTGAACTACAGTTTGCTGAAAGCCTCCAGAGTCCCTTCGGGCAGAAGGTCAGGGTCAGGTTTTGTGCTTCCCCATCAAATGGCAGCTTTATTACAGGAAGGGGAGGTTGTACAGTACATACTGTGACTGTTGTACTCTTTTTCAAGCTTCTGATTAAAAGTATGTATTATTGATGTTGTCTGTAGGTTCATTCCAGTCTCAGAGAAAGAACTTATTCCACAAAATTGTCAGCAAATTTAAGCACAGAAAGAAGCTTAATGTTCCGGACACAGGTACTGGTGCATTGCTTAATCAAGGTTTTCAGCTGCCTTCTTTCTCCATTCAGTCTCGGGCAAAAGCTTCTAGACAGAGACCCCTCAGCTCTCCAGTCTTTGATCGCTTTGGTTCCTTATTTTCCCTGTCTGCTATGATTCCATTGCCTCCTGGCTCCAGCTGATATTACCTTACTCCAGTATGATGCTGTTTTGTTTTTACTTGGCACCTCCCTTTAATTACAGTTTCCCTGCTCCAGATGCTGTGCAGCAGAGCTGACAAAGCAAAGGCAGTTCGGAAGTTGGCCCTGAAAACTTGTATCATCTACAGCTCACAGCTCTGTAGTCCTTAGGTTGCTCTTATCTGCATCCTTCTGTATCAGTGATGATACTATTTTGTCAGAGCATTTGTGCATGTCCCTATCCCCTATTCCTGTGATTTCTTGCTGTCTGGAACTTTGCAGACTGCATCTGGTCAAGATGTAAGAGCCTGGTCAGGATGTAAGAACTTGTTTCTGCACCAGATCTCAGAAATACCAACCTCCAACTCTGCCTCTGTAGAAATCTTAAACCATCTTTCTGTTTGCTTCATATTGAAAATGCTGTCTGCAGTTTTTTAAGTTATGTTCTGGACCTTGTCTGCTCGCTATCCACTGTTAGCTCTCCAAAGTCTTTTCCTTGTTACCATATCATAATCCTGCACCCCTCAGAGCTCACAACTCAGAGGGGCATTTTCAAGTGTACAGTATGTACAGGATTATAGCTTAGCCTGCTTCCCTGGGCCCTTGTTCTTTTGTCATCATGTTTCCCACACTATTCAAGTCATGCCCAAGGCTGTTCCTTAGCTGTTCCACAGTGATGTTCTCTACTGCATTGTTCCTGTAGTGTAGAAAAGCCTTTCTGGTTCTGCTTACTTAACTCCATTAATTTTGTCTGGTTTCTTCCCCACCCATGTTCATCTCTAAGATAATAAAATCGTTGTTCCCATCTCCAGTTTCCCCAGCTACCTTTATGGTTAATATCTTTTCCTAAGACTTGGCCATGTAATTTCCTCTCCTTTCTTGGTGCTGTGTTTTCTCTCATCTGTGTTGCACATGCACTATTTTCCCACATAGGCTCTGCCTGCTCTTCTGCATTCCATGGTGCAAATAATTTGAAATTACTTGCTCTGTCTTGTTCTATTTGTGCAATGAATATGTTGTGGGAATTGCTTATGAGAAGTAACTATCTTGCTCCTATGTTGGTGTAAAAAAGGCATCATACATTAGCATAGTTTTTATTTGGCATCATTCAGATTTTGTTCCTGAATTATTAATAGACTGTATAGACAAATTGTTTTTAAAAATGGGTGTTCATATTCCCCTGGGGGAAAAGAAACAGAAAGTGTTTAATAGATGATTAAGTAAAGAGTAAAAAATATAAATACCTTAAAATCTGCAGATAAAAATGTGGGTAAACAAAATGTCAAAGCCTGCATATATTTAAAAGAAGTCAGCCTGTTTTGATACAAAGTGAAGTGTGCACTATGATCAAAGATTCAACCCTGGCAAGTGTTGAGTATCCTGGCCTCATTACAGCACAACACGGAGGCATGTCCTTGGAAGTTAAGCATGTGAATAATGTCATAGTGTCTAAACATTAAAGATGTGTCTGTGCATTTGCTGAGGCAGAGCCAGCTTGCTAAGTTCCTCCCAAGACTAAAACAAAAGACACAAGGAACTTAGGAGCCTTACACAGCCCACATATAATCATCAGAGGAAAGGCAATGAATGTCTATATATTGATGGGGAACTGCATATTCCCCTGAATTACAGAGGGAGAAAATTTGGAGTCTTTCCTACTATGAAGTGTACTCTTAGTGACTGAAAGCAAAGTGTTGATCAGCAAAGTGCAGTGTGGGCATGGCCTTAGCAAGTGCTGGACAGCCTCTCCCTCATGTGCTGCCTACAGATCTTCATCCTCCATCCAGGAGTTCCTAGGCAACAGGCCCTAAAATGTGTGGCTGAGCTGTCCCATATTCTGCAGCATTCAAGATGGGAATCCCAGAATCTTAATTTCAATTCAGATAATATTTATTTGAGCATTTCGTGAGTCAAAGAATAAATGAAAATTTCAACTCCTTTTTGTGGTTAGTCCATACTTGCGGGAGTCACAAGTCTACATAATGTGTGGTTTTGGATTTTTTGAAGTTAATTTTGCAGAAAGAAGGAGCTTGAATGTTTGTATAGCTGCAGAGGAGACACTTGGAAGGATTGCTGTCAGCAGAGGTCATGCTGGCTTTGTGTTTTTTCATCTTGAAAAATGTGTGTGTGCCTGTGTGCATCTGTTAGGAGTGAAGGAAAGTAAGTGCAGTAAAGGCAAATTCAGTGTGATGGTATTGTGTTGTCTGTGTGTCTCTGGTATGAAAATGTGAGTGAATTTTGATCACATAGTACATGGCAGCACCAATGCACATCACCATATTAAGAGTTTGCAGCTATTCATAGAGCAGGGTACAGTCCAGTTAAACACCAGTGAAATGCTACAGAGAGCACACAGTAATGTAGTTGAATATGTCAGGAGATACATCTCTTCCTTAGGAAGGCTGACAGAAGCACAGCTGGACCCATGCATGTTTGGGAAGGTTAACACTCATCAGTTTCATTTTTCTGCCACACTGACAGGGCTTTCTGATGGGAAGCAGTAGATAAAATAACAAGTCCCAGTGATTGCCTCTTTGCAGGTACAGTTAGTGAGCTGTGCTGAGGCTCTTGCATGGTCTGTGTAGCAGCCAGCTGTAAAACTGGCCTTTGCACGGGAAGTGGAGAAGGGAGGATGAACACATACCCTGGTATCAGCACCAGCCCACGCTCTCCCACACACATCAGAGCCCTGTTTTGTGGGGCTTGCAGCCCAGAGGGAGCCAGTGGCTCTGTGCCTTTGGCAACCATTCTGGCTGGAGGAGGGCTGGATCAGCACAGGCTCCTGCAGCAGAGCTTCCCGCCCAGGTGGCTGTCCCCTACACCTGGTTTGACCATCTGCTGCTTTGTATCTCCTCAAAGCAAAGGACTGCTTTGTTAGTCCCCAGTCCTTGCTGCATCTTTGTCCTGCCTGGCCCCAAAGCTGTACTGTAGCAGTGGCCTGTTGTCAGAAGAGCTAGAATTTCTGCCAGGTCAGTCTGCTTGGCATCACTTCCTTGGTGAAGTGGTTCTGTAGGCACTGGTGACTTGAAGCTATGCTCTATCTGGCTAGATTTTAACTGTTTAATTTCGTAAAGACAAATCATTACAGCCCACCTTTCTTCCTTGATACCAGCATGCTTAGACCCACAGAGCATTTATTCTCCACTAAGTGTGATTAAACTGCAGCTGTCTCTCATAAAAGGCATCACTAAAGAAATTGTTGTAAGTCTGTGTTTTGTTGGGGTTTGGTCTGAAAAGCTTATTTGAAAAGCTGTGGTGTGTTGAGTCAATTCAATTGACTTCATTTTTCTTGTTCACAAAGATAGGAGGGACATAAGACTACATGTACTCTGCATGCCTGCAGAATAGGATAAACTGCAAATCTTTAACAAACCTAGCTGAGGAAGCCATCTGGCATAGACCTCTGGATGTGTTTTTCTCAGAGCCATTTCTGCCACCATGGTGTAGGCGTGCCTGAAGGCCCACACCTTCATGCCATATTCTCAACTCTGTTTGCAAAAATAGCCCAGTAGTTCTGCCCATGCCACTGTCATGGAGAGCTGAGCATGCACTACCTGTTGACAGGACTGCATAATAACTGCAGAGTCTCATTTCATGGCTAGACAGTGTTCCCCTGAAAATTAGCTGAGCTCCTCATGGGACAGCTCTTGAGTGCAGGACAGCATGGAAGCAGAATGGACATCAGATGGATTAAGGAAACTACAGGGAATTAAACCTGGCTAGCCCTATCCTTCCTGCAGAACAAAATCAGGTCCTGATTTGGAGCATCTTTATGGATATACCTTTGTCACTTGAAGCAGTGGGATGCTGCTCCTCTTGAAGGAGGTGAAGGAGCACACAGTTTTGATGTAGAGTTGTTAAAATATGGTCTCCTTTCTCCTGTAGCAGTCAGTGCAGAGAGTCTTGTGAGTGAAGCCTTTGTGTGATTTCCAAGTTTTATGTCTACTTGAATAATACTCTGTAAAGAAGTCAGTGAAATAATTTCTAAACCCTGTGTCCACTAAGACTGCTAGAGAAGAGAAGAAGATGCCCTTCCCTTCAACATTCACCCTGCACCCACAAACACACAAAATACTCATTGTTCATCTTTGGTCCTTCTTCAAGATTGTATGGCAGCAATGTTATGTTGAAGTGATAAAGAGCTTCTTTTAGAGCGAGAGGAAAAAAGGAAAGCAGACAACTTTCAAGTCTCAGTTCAAGGATTAAAAGAAGAACTTGGAGAGGGAATATAAAACAATATAAAGACATGGAGGGGAATATACTTACTTCATCTGAGTTTTTGCAGTCAGCTTCTGCTGTTTCTTAGTCAAACATGCCAACATTATATATTCCTTCTATCTTCCACTATTGCCTATTTTACCTTTCAAGTGTTTTTTTTTTTCTCTTTACTTTTTTGACACATGCAATATGAGAAAGAAAAATAGAATGGGGAACCCCCAGCTGTAGTGATCAATCAAATTAATTTCTAGTGACCTGGCATACAACACATCTAATTAAATGCATACCAAATCAAGTATCTTTTAATCGTATGTTGTTCATTGTTTGAAATCATGTCTGATTTTTTTATTAAATGTAAAAAAAAAAAGAAAAAAGTGAGTTTTAGTAGTAAGACTAAAAGCATTATAAACTCAATCACGATAGAAGTAGACAGCAGTGTCAAAGTGCTAATTAGAGAGCAAATCAGAATTAACAGATAGTGTTAGACTACAACCAGACCATTACATTAAAATCCAATCAATGCTTATGAATTCCCAAATAAGAAATGTGGAGAGAAAGCTGCCTATTTAATTATACATCCAATTAAGATCCTGGTCTCGATGCACAAAGCTTATGTGAACATCTCACTGTTGGCCCAGTTGAGTTACTTGAAAGTTACATTTGCAGTCATTGATGCTTCTACTTAATTGGACTGTTACAGGGTGGGTCTTTTCCTGTGCTTCTCTGGAGCTTTCTTTACAAAAACAATCAGTTTTACAGCAAAGCTCTGCTCTGGAAAAATTGGTAACTGGAGTTAAGCACTTCAAAATGCTAATTGAAGGTGTGTGCTTTTTTTCCAAATAAAGAACATACACAAGTTCAAAAATGTTTTACAAGAGAACATAGGTGAATTAAGATCATAAATTAAAGTTTGCAGTGTTTCATATGTTTTTGCACGTATGTACTAGATCTGATTATATTCTTAGGCAATAAAATATTAAAAGGTCCTTCCCATTCAAACAGAAGGGCAAAGGGCAACTGCTAACAAGATGAAATGTGTTACAGCTATTCTCTTCATCTAATCCACATCCTCACAAAATGAACAGTTAAAGAAGCCAGCAAAAGATAAAAAGTTTTATTAGCTCTATCTTTGAATAGAAAGTTCATTAAATCTACGAAACTAACAATAAACAGAAATACACACTAATGTGAAAGAAGGCAAAGGCCATGCAGACTGTTTGGCTATTGTGCACAGTTTGTGAGGGTGGGTGCTCCTGTGTGACACCACCAGTCTCAGTGCAGGAGACTGGAATTGTTCAGTTCTTAGCCCTTCTGAAAGAGCAGTTGTTTGCACTCCAGCTTCAGTTGTGTGTGTGTAATTTTTGCTGGTCAAACCACCCAAAAAGTGACAAATGTGTCTTAAGTCTTTAAAATGGGGAGAAAGATTGAAAGAAACTGGAGGGCAGAGTAAGCTAACTGTAGACACAGTAACAGCTGTAGAAAATACATCAAGGACTGTTGTAAAGAGATGGGATACAGCCTGACAGGGAGTAAATAAAGTAATGAGTTGGAAATGCAGCAGGGAAGATGAGGTGCATGCATTAGGAAAAAATGTGTAATTATTCAGGATGGCAGTGTACTGGGAAAATACCTCAGGAACTTGGTGCAAGTATCATGAGTGTTCCCTGTTTCAAAACAGGTTAGACAGGTATCTTTAAAAAATTACTTGGGCATTCCATTTGCTACTTGTAGCCTCTTTCTAACCATAGCTGACAGTGATCACAGATGGGGCAGACTTCATAACACTTTAATCACAGGAGGAAAAAAGATGTCACAGATTGCCTTTATGGACTAGTGATACCCGGTGGGATCAGCAGAATGGCTTATTGAATCAATGCAAATTGCAAACAATTGACTACTAGGCACTGAGCTCAGATTTTGGAAGCTTAAATATGTTTTGTAATTGCTGTCTGACCAATTTCTTTGTGAACAAGATTAAAGTAAACTCTTTAGTCAAGTGAAAATTTGGAATCATGTTCCAGTTGAGGGTAAAAGGCTACTTCAGAGCACCAACACTGGAGCTGCTGAGAAAGATTTAAACTGTTCCTTTCTCATTCTCTGACTTTATTTGGGCAGTGTTTCTGTCATGGTATTCTATTTTATGCTTAATTCCTTTTTTTAGCATGCTTGTCTTCAGTTCTGATCCAGTTCTGCTTTTGTATTTGCAGCCTTTGGGATGTTTTTTAAGGTTTGTTATTTTGTAAAACACAGTATTTCCTTTTCTTGAAGGAGTTGATGTAAAGTGACTAAAGCGATAAGACTGGGTTTTAGTCAGGAATTGCTGAATTCTGCTTGTCAGTCCATCTGTGAGCTAAGATAAGAGAGAACCCTTATTGTTCCTTAAATACATTTTGTCTCTTAGCCACTTGCTGACATCTTCTGTTGCAGAATGTTTTATACAGAGCGATACCCTGCTCTCACTCAAGTGCCACTGCTGATCTCAGTTTTCTTTGCAAATATTAGAAACTTGAACCTTCAGTATATCTTTAAGGTGGATTCTGTTACTTCCCTGCAAACATCTGTGGCATTCAGATCATATCTTGCCATGAGTTATGCTCTGAGTACCTGTGAGGAATGGTTTTATGCAGATAAATGCAAAATGGTAAATGAGCATAGCTAGTGGCTGAATTATTCTACATCTAAAGTTGCATTTTTATTCTCTTCCAGCCATACTATTAGAAGACAGAAATTCCAGTGAGTCTGCCTGGAAGAATAAAGTTTCTATATCTGCCCTAAACACTCCAGAGCCAGCAATTATGCATGAGCCTTTAGTTGGCAGCCAGAAAAGGAAAGCAAGAAAAACTAAGATCACACATCTTGTCCGAACAGCAGATGGGCGAGTGTCACCAGCAGCAGGGACACTAGGTAAGGAAATTGGAGTTAAAATTTTATTAAAACTGAACGGTTGGAGAAGGTTTGAGGTACAAATAACTTATCAGGGCAATGTTTTTAAATTAGCTTGTTTTCATATCTGCTTAGAATGGTCATTATTTAAATACGGGTATCAACCAACTGGGAAATCACTGAGTCCATAATGGCCAACTTCTTTTGTTTGAATGACTAAATTTGTCTTTTTTTCCCTGGATATTTCACTCCTAACAACTGTGAACTGATACTGAGAGACATGGAAAATGGTGAAAAGTACCCTTTCACAATTTGTTTCCAGTCCAGCAAAGAAATTACACTGCACCTGGTTATAGGCTGTAAAACTGAATTTCATAGTATGACAGTTAATGCTAGAGTCCTTGTTGGAGTTCTCCAGTAAGATAATCTTTCAAGACTACTGTATCTAAAACGTACAAAAAAGCTCTCTTTCCTGACCTAAAAAATAAAATCCAGTTGCATGCAAAATCAGTAAACTGCTTCATAAACCTTAGTACTGTGTTTCTGACCCAGTGGCTTGGGTCAGAAGAGGTTACAGCATGAATTAGATGACAGTGGCAGAATCAAAGTCCTAAAGGTAAAGGTTCTATTAACACCAGGCTAGTCAGCATATCCATAGGCTGCAGTGAATTTATGGACTACATCTGTAAGTTTAACTTTCTTTCTTTGCAGAGGACAAGCCAAAAGAGCTGCCACAAAGTACTCTTCAAAAATCATCAAATGCAGAAACAGATTGCAGCAATGAATGCTCCAGAAACACAGAGACAGAAGAAAATCATAGTATTACGTCAGATATGCCAGCAGTGTCTGCATTTTTTAGCTTAGCTGCTCTGGCAGAAGTAGCAGCCATGGAAAATGTACACAGGTATGGTTTTCTTTTCTTCTTCTTGTCTTAAGTAAATAGTATGTGGCTGACAGCTTGCTCAGAAAGCATGTGAATAGCAGACTATTTAATTTGGCCTGCATTTCCTCTTCCATGGCTTTCTATGAATGTCTGCTTCACCCCACTTGCTTAGTAGTGTTAAGTCTTCACCTAAATGACAGTATAATCTGTTTAGCAGTTAGTAAAATGATCCTTCCCAGTAAGCTTACCTACCAATTCTTGTATATAAACAGGTTCATATGCTCCTTGAGATCCTAATGATTGGGAATTATCAGATGCTATTTGTTTGTAGCAGATTTAAATAGCTATTGCATGCTGATTTACATTTTCTAGTGGCCTAAAACCTAAGATGCTGGAGAGGATTTCATACATTTTGAGATGAATTTTTTTATGCTGAACATGGGGAGGCTAACTTGTTATTCTTACTCTTGTGCTGTGCTGTGTAGAAGGCAAAGCATCTGCAGAGTAGCATGGGGAAGAACAACTCTGGGTAATGGAAAGCCAGGGTAGTTTGGGTTGGTCCTCTCAGTTATTGAGTAGGCTATCCATACAGGTAATGTGGGGAATGTGCAGGCTGCTTAGGGCTTATGAATCAGTTCAGCATGGTCAGACCTGTGATGGGAGTAAACCAAAGACAGCAGGTCCTCCTTGGCTCTTGATTATCCAGTGTTGTTCTTTCATGGAGATTACTGGGTATGAAACCCCATCCTCCCCTGCAGTGGAAACTCATTGAGGAAGCATTGGGCCAGTTTGAAACCATCACAGCCTCTGCAGATGCCACTTGACAGATTGCTGGCTGCCTGAGCAACTCCTCAAGGCAGCAGTTCATGAAACCATTCACAGCCTCAATTAACTGTTCCTCTCATGGGCCCCATTGATGAACCCAGTCCTTTGTGTTCAGGCTGCACATCAAATGCTCAAAGGCTTTTTAGAAGCTCAGGAACCCTACAAGAAACAGATCTGCTAGTTCCTCTCTGCAGAAGCTAGCTTGTTTTGCTTAAGCAGTGTTGTTTTGGGTGAGAAGTGATTTCACACTGCAGTCAGCCTGTCTGTCATCATAAGCTGTGAAATGGGACTTGTGGAAGTGCTGTGCTAAGCTCTGCTCTCACTCACACCATTGTGGTTTCATTGACTGCCATTAACACTGACCAGAAATGCACAAAAGCAACAGGACTTACTCTGCTGTGGTTTTTCTTCCTTGTGCCTCTTAAGAGTTCTTGTCCTCCTCTTGTCCTTGTTGAAGCGAGCTAATGTGTTGCAGAGCTTTGTGCTTGGGTCTTCCTCTTTGAATCCCATCTGTCATCATGTCATTATGTAGCTCAGCAATGCAGCACCTTTCATAAGGCCTGAAAACACCAAATGGGCAAATATCCTGCAACTGTTGGAAATGCCAGTTTGTAATCACCCTGAGGGAGGTGAAATGACAGCGGGGAGGACTCTTCAGTAGAAAGTTAGCCACATCTCTCACAGACTTGGCAAATGGAAGTCAAAATTGAAACCTAAATCTTATGGGCTAGATGCTTCTCTGTTTTCTGCTCTGTCAACTGTTGTTACCTTTTTGTAACTTGCTTTATTTGCAAATAGCCAGACATGTGAAGAAAAGAGTTGGAGGTTTGCTTGATGTGTTTCTTCAGTGTCTGAATTTAATTTATTAAATAGTTTCATAGAGCCTTGGGACATGGAATACTTCTGGCAGCGTGATTTTCATTTGAAGTCTTCTGCTTAGCTTTATTTACCTTGTGCATGCCCTGGTTAAGCACTGTGAATCTGAGCTGCATTTTGTACCAAGGCCACTTCATTGCACTCTGGTTGTGTGAAGCACATAGGTACCTCTGCTGGGGGTTTCTACTGGGGGTCTTAACTGGGCCAGAGTGAGGTAAAGTGGCCTTGGTGTAAAAAGAAACAGGCCCCAGTTTTTCATTGCTACCAGTGACAAATGCTGTAACAAAAATAGGACCTCACCTGTGAGAATAAATAACGGGCAGTGATATGCTTGTGTTTTAAAAGGCAAGCTACAAAGGAGTTCTCCCAAGTCCATTTGGTACCATGACTGATGTGGATTTCCAGCACATAATTCTGGCACAGTTTATTTTTATGATACCCTGTGCCAAGGGATCATTTGTAAATTAACACTGCTGTAGTAATGAAAGAGATGTGCTAGGCTGCAGTCATGTAATGTGGAGGAATCCCAGTGCAGCTCTGCTAATGAGTCTGTTTCCATATTGCTTAAAAGCTGTCTGCTGACTTGCACTAACACGATCTGTGCCTCTGTGCATTTTCCTTCTTTTGCCACACGTGTGCTGTATGCTCTGCTTCTGAGGGCTGCAGCAGCTCCTTTGCAAAATGAGTCACAGCACTTGCGCGCTCTTAACTTACTCTTACGCTGTGGATTTTGCTTTGTGTAGTCAAATACCATCTCGTTTTTACCTGCCTTTGCCTTGTGGTGTAGGTTGTCCTCGGGGTATTGTGTTACTGTTGCAGGGACACCTCTGGAAGCACCTGTAACCAGAGCACATGAGCACCTGCAGCAGTGAGGAATTACCATGCTGCAGTGTCGGGTGCTAAACCATGCAGCTGCTGCTTCCCGTCCGTTCTGGTCTGATAACAGCACCTCCCATGCTCCAAGTATTGATGGGCGGCTTTTCTTTTCTTCTTTTGCAGAAGTCAGAGGGCCACACCTCTCCCACATGATGGACAGCCAAATGAAATGTCTCAGGCTCCAGTGCTTATTTCCTGCGCTGACCAGTGAAGCTCCACTTTATTGTAAAACATTGTGCTTTACCTAATATCCTAGCCTTGTCTTTACCAAGGGAAGCTAGTCAGTCCATATGATGGAACTAGAGACTGCAATAAAGTGCTTATTGCTCTGAGTGGCCCAGAA
The DNA here is from genome assembly GCA_013400855.1 of Buphagus erythrorhynchus. Taxonomy (NCBI): domain Eukaryota; kingdom Metazoa; phylum Chordata; class Aves; order Passeriformes; family Sturnidae; genus Buphagus; species Buphagus erythrorhynchus. Next base: position 17,959 of record VZTT01026458.1, on the reverse strand, counting down.
TTCACTGGAAGCCAGACGTTAGCAACTTGGGCCAGGTCCTCAAATTGGAACCCAGTATGTAGGAGGGTGATATTGTCTATTAATGAACTGAAATGGAGTGGAATGATCCCAGAGCTTGCTTTCTATTGAAGGCTTTTAAACAGTAAACAGATGGTTGGTGTGGAAAAGGCTGCCTTTACTGTTAGCTCACACAGCATCTCTTTTACCAACCAGAGAGTATGACAACTAGTTTCGTATAATACCTAGTTATTCTAAATGAAAAAGAAAAAAAAAAAACAACAAAAACACTGACGCACTGCACTAGTTACTATTAGATATTCTTAGTCATTTTTGTACATGAAGATTTAAGTTCTAAGATGGTTTATATTAATAGGTTATGCCTACGTTTATACTGTAGAATGAATTTAAAACCTGTTCCAGAGAACTCAAGGCAGCCTGGACAGATGTACCATTGTTAGCGGTGTTTGGGCAGCCACGTGGTCCAGATGTTCTGCACTTTTATATTTGCCACCAGAGTGGTAGAGTTTACTGGGAAAAGTTCTGACAGGCTATGTTTGGGTTTGTTTCTTTTTAATTTAGCTTTGAATAACCAGGATGATGTGCATTAGAAAAAAAGAGTGGTGTATGGAAAAGAAAATATTGCAGATAATTGACTTGTCTTTCATGCCTTGGAGGGTTCCTTTATTTTTGCATAGATACCTGAGCAACTTGGTGAAACTTTCCTGCAGACAAAAAGTACTGCAAATGCGTTTTTCAAAAGTGACCTTAGTATTATTTCACAGTTCTGAATAACTTAAAACCATGACTTTTCAATATGGTGTGCACCAGTACACATACCTTTCACATTTTACAGACACTGGCATTGTTGTAGTTACTATGCACGGTCCAAGTCAGCTTCAGAGTTTGCATGAAGGGCCAATTACAGTTTGTGTTGGTAAAGTGGAAAGCTGTATACAGTTAAACTACAACTGAAGAGTAGCATTTGACTGAATTCAGACTACCAAACAGATCCATCTGCCAGTTTCTGTCTCTGCTTGTGTTGAACTTTTGTGTTTTGCTCTCATAAATACATCCCAAAAGCAGGCCAAGTGTATCACTTGGCCTGTTACCTTCACTATTCTGGCTTACACTATTGTATAACCAAGCATTGATTCCTACCAATAGATGCAAAATGATCACTAGTAATTGATCTGAAGCTACAAATTCAACAGGGTACTTCTTCTATAGCACAAGATGTTTCCCTACTTTTTGCATTGTAGCACAACAATTTTACCAAATTGGACTCCAGCAATAATTTTCTATTAGTCTTCGTCATACCGGCTGAACTTTTGATAGTATTAGATTGAGTTTGAAGTTCTTTGAATTAAGTCTTTAAATGATGCAAGTTTACATCATTCTATCAGGCATTCTTATTTATACTTGACTGAATTGATAATGTGTTTTGAGGTTATTTTGTAACTAATTTGATGTAATAGCCATATGGACAGTAACTATTAATGCTTGCTAGGTTTAGCCTTTCATTGTTGTAGTTAAGTGAAAGTCTCTGGTTCAGTGTCAGGAAACAATATACAATGTACCACAAGAGTTTTAAGAAAGGATTAAAGGTCTGACAAAAGGCACATAGCTGGGGAAGTGTCACTGAAACAGCAACATCGAGGATGCATGTGTTGAAAGAAGGGAACAACAGAAGAACAACAAAATTTACAAACCAATGAGTCAGTGAAAAGGCTTTTTTAAAAATTCAGGTGAATAAATGTCTAAGAGCCCCTAGAATGCCATTGCAGCCTATGGTGGTATTTTAAATAAGATTTTATTAAATTTTTATAAGTTATTTT
>VZTT01026458.1:2150-15691 GCA_013400855.1 Buphagus erythrorhynchus | reverse complement strand
GTAGATATGCTTAATTTTTAAGCGATTAGGCACTGAGAGTAGCAGAAATCCTGCAAAGCTTTATAGTTCACTAGGCATTTGCCTTTGTTGGTTCTCTGAGTGATGTCTTGATTTGAGTAGCTAGAATTTTCCCTGAATCTACTAGAAGGGGTATCAGTATTTTCAGGTAACAAAGTCTGTTAGCACAACAAAAACTTCAGACCAATATCTTACTGTATTGGGGTTGGGTTTTTTTCCTTGTTTGTTTTGTTTTAATTTTTATTAATTTCAGCTGCTTTCATTTTGGAAAATCTTACTGCTATTGTGTGTACTTCAGTATACCAGCAAACACTGTTACCTGTTAACACGTTGTCCACAAATGCCTCTAGAGAAGAAATTGTTGCACCTTATGTATATCTCAAGCAAACCAAAATATGATGCTTTTCTGCTTTGTTTATTCTGAATATGTTGTATCATACTTTACTGAACCCATTTTAACTTAGCTAAAGCTATCAATATTTATGCATTTCACATTATTTTCTGGATCTGAACCTGTGTATAAATCTTTCTTTGAAAAAAAGACAAGCATTTACTGTAGTTGTCCTCTGTGACTTATCCATGGGAGGGGGGAATCTTGTCTCAAGTGTAAAATGCAGTACTGTCCCAGTTTTCCTTGGCTTTTATTCATTTAGTCATCTTCGATATTTCATAGTTCTGAGGCATACAAAATGCATTGTCTTAGCCAAAGCTACAGATCTAAGTAGCTGGAAGAAAATTACTGTAATGTCTTCTTAATTGTTCTAGTACTGTATACAAATATGGGAAATATGTTCTGCAGAACATTTGAGATGCAGATTCTTATCCCCACAGTAGGCTATTTTCCAGGTATTAGACCAAATCAATCAAAAGTCCATATCTTACAGGTTTTTTCTGACTAAGTTATTCTGAAAACATCTATGGAGATTACTTAATGCTCTGCTTTTGGCAGTAACTACCCCTTGAATGTGCTGGGATTTCAGAAAAGAATATATTTATTTAAGCTCTCTGAATGCTCTTTTATACTAATACAGTATTCCAAAGTCAGGAGCAAGAGACTTCTTGGTAGTTTGGGTTTCTATTTTATAGCATTGGTGCATGACTTTTGAAATTAAAGTGATAAGCGTTGTGGGAGAGGGGCACAAGAACAAGGGACTGGTAGAAGTGTGTGAATTTGTGGTGTTTAAATTCCAGCTTTCGTCTTTATTATTTGGGTGAAAGCTGCCTTTGTAGCACAAGGCTGAAGAGCATTCTGCAGTTTGTATCAGGTAGAGAGTTGTAAATCAGTACAAGGGAATGCCTTATAGTTTGGATGCTGTCTTTTGCAACAGGATATTAATTGAAGCAGTTTTAATTTCCACTGCCTGTTTAGCTACTGTACAGATACTGAACCAATTGAAAGCAAGTTATAGACATGGGACAGCTAAGAGAGCATGCAAGGAAAGCTATCCTTTATTCTAAATATGGCAACATTACAGCAACAAAGGGGAATTAGAAAAGAATTTAGATGTGTATATATAGGTGTGTGTGTGTGTGCGTGTGTGCGTGCACGTGTGTGTGCCTGGGTGTGTACATTCTGCAAAAAAATGATGTAGGAAACCAGAAACATGATGGGTCTACAAGACACTATAATGTATGTCAACCCTTTTGAGTGCACTCCCTTTTTTTTTTGAATGCTGAGTCTAATATGGCTACCTCTCCTAAAAGACTACTTCTGTTAACTTCCATTTGCTTTCAGGCTTGATCATGTAATCTTTTTGGCTGTTGATACCATATGTATATCGCTGTGTGCTTTATTTTCCAAGAGTGATGTTTATATAGTGCAGACACCGTAAAGGCTGAATATACAGTGGTAGCCAAACTGTGTTGCTGGAACACTGTTTAACCTCTGCCACAGCCGTGTGGTTTGCAGGACCTGGGCCCACTAGCTCTGCTTGGTTCAGTGAGATCAGTTTCTGTAGCAGCAGAAGATGCAGTGCTCGTGGGGTGGTGGACTTCTGATATTTCCAGGGGTGTCAAGTAAGCCTCGTGCTGCTCTTGAAACTTCTTCTGGAGTTTACATTGCAGTCCTGACTTTGCAAGGAAACATAACTGTGCAACTTGTGTGTTGTATACCCTACATTATCCATTAGATGCTGTTTGTTTGCTGTGCTTGTTTAATAGGTTGTAGAGCTCCTTTGCCATGTTTTGCAATACTCATGGCATTCTCCTTACCTTGTACATATTTTTGAACTGTCAGTTACAGCTGCCAGGATGCTGAGGCACTTCAGGGCACTGAGTGCCATGAACAAGTACATGTTTAGGCTGTGAAAGGGTTACATGCCTCCTCCCCTGAATTCTCCAAGAAAAAGGCACAGTGAGGTTTATGCTCTCACCGAAGTACTACCATAGTCATTTGTATACTCGCTATTCTGTACTGAATTGACAACTTAAGAAGCTTATGAGATGGATGTCTATTTTATGTTCTCCCACTAATTCTTTGATGGCAGAAATCTAGGAAGACTTGACATGAGATCTCCACTCAGCAACACACCCAAGCTTAGGCTGGAAACTCTCCTTCTTTAAGGGGCAGCATTGTTGTTGGCACTGTGACAGTGTGGGAGCCCCAGTCATGGACCACTATGCTCTTGGATTTAAGCTTGGGCTTGCGTGGTGTTCCTGGGGGAAGCACATCATCATGACCTAGGGTCTTCATTGTGGTGGAATTTTAAAAATTACTGCAAATAGCTTAACATTTGTGGAGTTCTTCCAAAGAATTATATTGTAGTTTCTGGGTCTTGGCTGTTAGCATATACCAGCAGACCTGCACTACCCTCCACTGGAAAATCACACCTGTTCAGGAAAACTGACTGGGCTCCCAGATGTAATGGTCTAGTCTGCTCTTTTCAGCTCCACATCTGAAATCTTGTTTGCCCCTCAGTACTGCTCTCCTCCAATCAGTGGTTGGGTCTTTGAGGGTGGCAAAAGGAGAGGCACGTACGTGCATGTGTCTGCACGTGTGTAAACATACACACATAGGAGTGCAGTGACTTCCAGCACGTACTCTGCACTAAAGTGTTCCTGTGTTCTCGCATAAAACAACTTAAAGTTTCTCAGATGGTAGTTTTCCAACTTCCTTGCTACAGTTTGGTATCTTTTCTTCACATTACACACCATAAGGTGTGAGTTTCAAAAATCACACCTGAAAAAAACACAGATCCTGCTGACCTGGATGCTACAAAAACCTTCTTTCTCAGCAGTGCTGCTTTTAATAACCAGTATCTGTTGACAGTTTCAACACAACTGATTTGTTATGGTCTTTCTTCTTGGAGCCCAATCCATCAACTTCTATTCTCACATGTATTTCACTGAATTTTGACCTAGTATATGGTTTTATTCTCTCCGAAGTTTGGTGTAAACATGCCTTACAATAGTTCATCTCCATCAATGGTATAGCAGAGCTACTGCCTTCTTAGTCGTGTGTAGTTAAGTCAATAAGCACATTTATAGAATGTCATACTTTATTCAAAAACCTCTAATTTGATACTTTCAAGTGCACATGTTAAGTCATGTGTATAACATGCTAAAGTACATTAAACTGTGATAATGAAACTGAATAAAATATTTAATAAAATATTTGAAATATTTGATAAGGACCTTTAAATAGATTTCTTTATGTTCATTCTATTTTGGTTATCTAGTGTGTGCCTGTAAACAGTTTCCCATTTAAAACTAATGATTGCAAATAAATACTATTCAAATGGAGCTTCTTTGATACTTCACCTGCTTTACCATCAAATGATTGTTTACTTTAACATATGGCGGAGTTAGCAGTATTTGCAGAATTTGTTTTTAGCTACAGTATAAACTTGTTGGGTTATTTATATTTAAACAAGCTCATTTTCACCTGAAAATGGAAGATGCCAATACACAGAGATGGATCTTCAGAACTGTAAGCTGTAGTTTTCTGTCAAATCATCCACTCAGCTTCTACACAGTGATTGTGAAGATGTCATTTACTTTGCAAAGAACTACTGCCCAACTGTTCTTCCTTACGTGTGTCTCTACTGGGAGCTTCCATTTTATTTTTTAAAACTTCTGAGCCTGGCTCAGCACTGTTGACATTGTTTAGAAGATCCACAGATCTATTCAGGTGCCCCAGAATTCTGTGGACTTACATCACATGAAGCTGGAGATTGTGGGACAGAGAGAACCAGGACTCGGCTTTGGAAGAAAAGTTTGCCTTTTCTTCTGAGCTTTCTAGGTATCTGCTTTGTGTTTGTGGATTTTGTCTTCTTTGCACAGTTGGGAAGCTTGTTGATAGTCAACAAAGATAAAAGAAAAGTCATTCCACAGAAGAAGCCCTTGCTATGATTTCAGTCTTTGCACATAAGAGAACTTACTCAGAAACAGTTTCTCTTTTAGAAATAAGTAGCAAGTGACATCAATGCTTAAACTTAACCGTAGTAGGTTCCCACTACTTTGGAGACTTGTTTAAAACAGGAATCTGTTCTGCCCATATATTTTACCCTCCTGGGGCTTGAAAATTAGACTGTTGTGGATCTTCTCTTTTTCTGTCCTTGGATGCCTGAAACCTCGATTGCAATGTATTTTTTGATCACAGAAGACTCCAGAACAGACTTCATGAAGCCAGTAGACCCGGGGTGTTCACATGAGAGCAGATCTCCTGTCTCTGAGTCAAAAGCAGCAGAAGGAAAACCTTTAGGTTTGTGGCTTTTTTTATCTATGTGCTATTTACTCAGGAAAGAAGAAATGTATGCAATCTTGCACTGCCTTTACTGGGTATGCGTCAGTATCTCTGCAAAGAAACACCAGGAATGGAAAAGCTTCAGCCTTAAAGGCCATGTAAAAGTCAGGGGGAAGGGGAAGGAAAGTTCTGATTCAGTGAGCAAAAAAAAAGTAGAAGAAATTTTGAGAAATACATGTTCTGTCAGTATCGGATGCCCAGTCAGGGACCTTGAAGTCACTGTTCCCTTTCTTCTATTACTAAATTTCCTTAAAACAGTCATCTTCATTCCTTGAAGTCTCATCTTTTCTCCTCTGCTGTCATTTGGTTCTTCCAACTAAAGACCTGCTGAATTCATCTAATTCTCAGTGCATCTAGATTGCTGGTTTGCTACCCAGCTCTCTCTCAGGTTGCTTTTTGCAGCTGCATGGCATTACACTGACTCTTTAACTGTCAGGTAAGGTAAATTTCCACTAATACTTCTGGAAAAACACAGGGTGCAAAGGCATCATCCTACTCAAGTGCCACGCTTTGCTAGACACTGCTGTTCTCCCCTTGATACCATTTGTTGGGTCCCCTTCATTGTTCATCCTGGAGTTTTTTAATGTACAACTAACCCTGCTTTCAGAGAGACTTCTTTTTCCTACAATGTGACAACATGGAGTGAGACACACAATACACCTGGGCATACAGTAGCCATGTTCTACACCAGCTCATGGGGCTGTGATTCTCCAGTAGGACACTAGCACTTTGTAAAAAAATATGAGATGCGTTCCTATCTCTGCTGCAAAGTTCTGTTTTATTTTGTTTTCTGAAATAAAACGTGTAAGATATGACATTACCTTCTATCTAGTGTCAAATTCTTTTTTGTGGAATTGTTCTTGGCACAGCAACAGTAAGAAATTGAGCTCTAATACAGTTGTATTTAAAATATACTTGAAATTTCATTAAGGCTTTATTGGTTGTTTTGTGATTGGAGAATCATTAGATGTTCAGCAGAAGTGCACTGGCCCACTGCTGCTAGCCCAGCTGAAACTCCAGTTGAAAATCCAGCCTATATGAGGTACAAATTACAAAGCATGTATTCCATATAGAGCACCACTTCGGCTTATTTGTCAGCCTGTGAAACAGGAGGAACTAATTGAAATAGACTCCAAGATCAAGCCAGTTGAGTCAGAATTACAGGCTTAGCATTGCAGCACACTAAGAGAAGGCAAGTGTTGCCATCAAACATCCAATTTAAGAAAACAAAAAGGGTGGGAAAGAAAACCTGAGGTCCTGGGAGGTGTTCTTCCAATCCTAAAGAAGCTTTTGGAATATATCTTTGGAGTACAAGTTCCATATATGGCCCGCCAAAGGCTTCCCAGTTAAAGCAGACCATCAGGCTTCAGTCAGACCAATTTGAGCATCAATTCCCTTCCTTCCAAGGGTGGGTTCCTTTAATACTTGGTCAGCACCCCTGGGTTATTAAAACACTACTGGTTTTAGGAGAATTTGGAAACCACATAGTCCCAATCTGTCAGTAGTTTAGGATACATAGTTTTGGTTTTGGTATCCAATAATAATGGCTGTTATAATAGCTTTGGAGTTCATGTGTTTTCAGTCTTGCAAAACCAATGTCATTGATTCAGGCAGCCTGCAGCATGCCACTGGTATCGATCAGAGTGATGTCATTTGAAGGAAATTCACTGCACATCGCTCTCTTGGATTCCCTGTTACATTCTGAGGTGATTCATCTGGTTTGGGACTCCCAGCTGTGGTGTTTGTCATGGAGCCGGGCTCTGGCAGAGGGAGGTTCTTTTGCTACAAGCCTCTCCACTTCAGGATGACAAAAAGTTTGTCAATGCCTCGACAACTTTGTGTGGGATCTTTGTGTGCTTGCCTGCAGCTGCTTAGATAGATCGTAAGACAAAGTGAAACAAACCCAGCTGGGAACACGATGGTGAAGTTGGACCTTCATGAGCTTCCAGATTTCAGTAGGCGGTACAGAGATTGACAGGCTGTGGCAACAAGGCTGTGTTTGCTTTTGTTTTGAAGAGCAGTGTTTTCTAACGGAAGTAAGGTGGCAGGGAAATTACCATCACAGCAGATGGACCATTCATTGTCTTCAAGAGGTTCCAATTTCAACAGCAAGGTTTGCCAGGCGGTCTGAAAAAAAAACGCAGAAATTGCAGTTCAAGTCTGTGGCTTGGAATGGATGCTGTGTTTTGCTTCAGTGACTGTAGCAGTAACTTTTCAGTTAGAAGTAATGTGTGAGCTGCTTGAGGGGTGATGCAGTTCTAAACCATCCCATTCACTCCCAGATGACAGATGTATTTGGCACGTGATGTAAGTGTTGCTAATGAGTGCTTCCCTGCAAGTACATCATAAATAATACCAAGTGCTCATCATTATTTGAATCAGTATTTAAGAAAATTCTTCTTGCTGTCTTAAGAAAATATACCGTGCTTGGCTGGCACAAGGCGTAGTTTTACACTGGAAAGTAATGGAGGGAAGCAATTTCTATGTGACTGTTTAATCTTGGTACATAATTTTTTTCCAGACATCTTTGCTAGTAACTGTCTGTAGTGCACCACATTTAGGACATAGTTAATTGAGCTCTGGGATCTTTCAAAGTGAAGATAACTACTTACTTCTCATGCAGAAATCCATGCTGGCAAGGAAATCTCTTAGGGATGAAGGGTTGTAATTTTGAAATAACTAATTTATGAGGATTTTACTCATGATACGTTTCATGGGTGAGAACCTTGAAAACACCATAATACACAAGAGTCGATATAAAAGCAGTAGCTTCAATTTCATGGATTCTCTTAATCTACAAGTAGTTTAAAGAACCTAGACAAAAAAATAGCTATTTCCTGTTCCACCTTGATACAATGGTTCTCTAGTTAAAGGCCAAGGGTTGCCAGCAGGGATTTAAAAGCATCTTTAATGATGAGGTAAAAATGTATTCTTAAATAGAAATTTCTGGGCTTTTAGACCACTCAGAAAATACTCTGAGTGCTTTGCAAGATGAGCGGTATTTTAGTACTTTTGATAAATAAAACCACAAATACTATTTCAACAGTCTTAAGATAAATAAAAAGGGACAAATGGAATTTTTAATACGCTGTGAGTTGCCTCAGATGTAGACGACAGTCCCTTAGCAGCACTGGCCTGTCACACCTGACAGTGTTTATGGGAGGATGTGATGGCATGCCTGGAATCCGCATCTGTATTCAGCATTATCCACCATCCAGCATCAAACCACCATCCCACAAATCTCAGCTGCTGGAAATCCATTTCCATCAAGATACAAGGGACATAAACAGCATAAAGGCTGTTTAAAAAGAACTGGTTGGATTTTTTGTCCCACTGAAAATGCTTTATATTTGGGAGAGACAGGTCTCTTCCTTGGATGGTTTTCTTTATGTTGCAGGAAGTTGGGAACATCAAGCTTCACTTGCAAATCTTTCACCTTGCTTTTCAGTCATCTTGCCTTTCTCTCCTCTTTTTTTTTTTTTTTTTGAGAGGCTGAACACTTGGTAGACATCAGTAGCAAAATATACCACAGATTTTCAGTAGGATGGACAGTATCCTACAGCTTCCCAAACTACTGCATAACTGAAAAACCCACAGTGTTTTTAATTAGTGTTTTAGCAACAGTTTTCTTGAGCTATGGCTGTGTGTCAAACACAGCTTCTGCAAAAAGATAGGCACAGGGGGTGGGATCCTGCTGGGAAGTGGATAGAGCAGCAAAGCCCACCAGAGCCAGGCAACCAGCAGGTTTTTGAAACCTGATAAATTATTTCCTCCTCCTAACAGTTTATTGTGAGACTAGATTCACAGTTTATGGGAATTTAGCCTGGTTAATTTTTTAGTGCGTGGCTTAAATTCACTTTTTTTTTTTTTTAAGCCAAACCAAACTCCCTTCAGGACTGCATATTAGACCTATAATGTTCACAGGAACTCATGCTAAGCATTAACTTGCAAAATAAAACTCCACACATTTCTAAATTTCTTTATTAAAGGAGGAAGAGACAAAAAGACAATCCCCAGACAATTACACTTTTTTCTCCATAATTACGGAAGAAATCTTCAAATAAACATAATATTGGCTTTTCCAATTACTGTGCTCATGCAGCCTCGCCTAAGGCAGCAGGCACACATGGGGGCAGCCTGTGGGGTCAGACATGCAGCATTATGGCTTTCCCTCCAGAAAAGGCACCCTGGCCATTGGGAAGCTGTGCAGCAGCCCCACTGCATCCAAAGGGATGGGATAGGGATGCCAGCTGACAGGTGCTGCAGACAACTGCAGCTCGAGTTGCACCTGCAGCATTCACATAGCCAAGGGCTCTTGCCCTGCCTGTCTTGTCAGTTCATAAAATGTTGCTTCTAATTTCTGTGTCTTTCACCTGCTTGTGTTTGAAAGCTGTTCTAGGCACTTTGCATGGCAGAGAATGTTTTGGGAGAGCAATTCCCTGTGGATTTGAGTTGTTACAGTCAGAGATTGGCAGTGGAAGCACTGGATACTTGCTGTTGTAAACTTCATCTATCTCCTTGAAATACTGTTGTGGTGGTGGTTGTCTCAAGGCTGTGTGCACTTGGCGTAATTGCTGATGTAAAGATATTTTTTATCCTCTTGTTATTGTTACTGAGCACTGCTTTCATCAAGAAACATGAATTGGGGAAGGATGCCACAGACTTTCACAATTAAATCTGTCCCTAGATTGTCTTTTTTCACCCATGTGAGATTTATAAATAGGGGTGGGGGGGGTTAACACAGGATGCAGACAAGCCTGTAAGGAAAGACCAGCACCTCCATAAATCAAATTCTGCATTTTCTGCTTGTGCTTCTAAGTTGCTAAAGTAATTGCTTACTGCAGGAATGGTGAACAGATGGATTCCCAGTGCCATCCGTAGGTGAGTGTGGCAGACCAGTGTGGCTGCTGCTGTTTGTTCACTTCCTTTCATTCCTTGTAGGTTGACTGCTGTTATGTTTCTGCACTAATTGTGCACCATAAGCCAGCTGAGAGGAGCTGGGGGTGGGAGGTCAGCCCTGGCAGTTGTGGTCATGTGAAATGCAGGTCGTACATCATCATCACAGTAGTGTTGGTATTTCCTAAAGGTCTTTCGTCTTGATGTTTGTGAGTGCCTGTTTTAAAATGGCCCAGGCTTCTAGCTTGACTTTTTTTTATTTTCTTCTTGTTTTTTTTTCTCAATACATAGTTATGTTTCATGTAAACCGCATGATTCTTTGTGCTACTTGTAGCAGATTTTAGAAACAAGATGCTTCTTGAATGCCCAACCCCTGCAATCCATGGGCAAGAGCCAGCGAGGGATATTTCAAAGAGGCAGTGGTTCTTGTCAGTGTGGGGTTTTCTTGTTTGTTATCAACTTGTCAGAAGATCTGTCAACATTTTTCAAAATGGAAAAAGGCTGAAGGAAAGCTTTCTGTGACAGCTTTTGAATGTCAGAGTGAACATTTCTGTATGTTCTTCTTGATTTGCTGCTCCCCATTTTCATCTTTTTTCAGGGTGACTGTGTAAGTAGACAGGGTTTTGGTGGTGCATGAGGTGGAGCAAGCTTACACTTGCAAGCTGACTCTTAATAGGATGTCTGGACTGTTTGTGTGTGTTCCTGGACAAACAGCAAGCTAAGGCAGAAAACAAAACAGCCAGACAGGATATTAAAACACATCCTGGGTTGTGGCAGGGTGAGATCTTGGCAGTATTTACTTGATGCAGAGTCACAGGGCCAAAAGGGACTTGGAGACATCAGCTAGAGAATTTCCAAGGCAGGTTAAGGTACATTTAGCATAGACCTGATGGGTGGACGGGTGGGTGTTGAACTTGTCCTTAAAAGCCTCTTAATAGTGGAGAATCAACCACTTCCTATGCTGTTTTTTCCAGTATTTGACTGTTTTTTTGGAGGGTGGTTTATTCCCCCAGTGCCTAAGTACAAAATTTTAGGATATAGAAGAAAAAGACAGTGTCCTCAAATAACATTAGACAGAGGAACATTTTAGCTGTTTTTATAAATGTAACCTTAGAAATAATGGTCAGATAAAATCTGAGACAAGATTTTCAAGGAGCACCAGCCCAACTTTGTTCACCACAGGACTCCTCCATGCCTTTGAAAATCTCTTTCTTTGAATGGTGTCAGGTTGATGGTTAATAGCCATATCAGAGAGGTTCAAAGAGACCTTTCTCCTCATGCTGTGTTTTCTATCCAGTAGTTGCCTTCAATTTTTATTTTTTTTACAGAGTTCAGACAGTGAAAAAACCAAAAGCCAGACCAAAAAATCCCCAGCCCCAAACCAACACAGCTTGCCAGCCTTTTTCCTTGGTACCCTTTTCAGATACTACAAGGCCATCAGTAAAGCCATATTACGAGGAGGAAACCAAAGGAGAACAGCATCCATTTTGTTAGGCAGTGCTTGTGCCAGCCACAGTAAGAGGCTGGAGAGCCAACAGGGGTCAGAGCCTGACCTTGGCTAGAGCTGTCCTCTCTCTGCTGCCTCCTGCCTTGGAAACAGCCTTTTTCCTGACTGTCCTCTGGTGGGATGCTGCTGGCAAGGCATCACCTTGTGCTTGCAGCAAGGTCCCTGCCCGGGGTCTGATGCAGCCTCTCCCTGGAAGATGTGGTAAAATCTGCATGCAATGGTGTTGGCAGTGCAGGGACCAGGACATCCCTGGGTCTCTGCTTTGAGACAGGAACCCGTGGTTGTGCCTGCAGTACTCTCTCCAGCTCCAGATTAGGACTTGTGGAATGATCTTGAAACACTTAGTAGACTAATGGAGCAGGGCCAGTGTGTTACAAGAGCTGTGCACTCCCCTGTTGCCTGTGCACCAGTTTACCTGAGGCAATGACAGTTTATTGAGGACTCTCTGGGTGACAGACCATGCTGAGAACCCATTACTGGGAATGGGCATCCAATGGGGAAGCAAAGGGGAGAGCACATCCCTCAAGCTGGGCATTGCCTTCATTTTCTGCCTGTTGAGGTTCATCAGGAGGCTCTCAGCCTGGACTCCTGATTGCTGTGCATGGTGCCCTGGGTAGGGCAGGGCTTTGCCACACTCACCAGAAGTTGCAGAAGTGGGTCAGCAGATCTCTTACACTCTACTGGGCCAGGCACCAGGCAGAGATTGCCCCAGGCACGCTGGCAGTGCTGGGACCCTGCCCCAGCCCCAGCAGCCCTGCTCTTCTGCACGGCCACACGAAGCTCGAGGTGGGGAAGGCGATGGCAGAGCCCCATGGCCCGGGTGGCACTAGTGCCTCCTGCAGTGCACAGCAGCCCCTTGGAGCCCCACAGTGCCAGGATCCTGGCCAGCAACACTTCCCAGGGCTGCTAAGGCTCTGAGCAGCAGCCCTGCACAGCCATGGCCTCAGAGGGAACAGCTGCAGGCAGTGGCAGAGGTGGCCCATGCCCAAGGCTTTCAGTGCCCCTTGTTTGCCATGGTGCCCCAAGGCTCTGTTGAGCTGCTCCCTGTGGTGGCACAGAGCTGGGCACTGACACCCAGGGAGTCACAGCAAAGCAGCACAGGGACTGCTGTGTTGAGGAGCTCAGACAAGTGGTACCACTGGCAGGACACAAAGCAGAGGCTTCCTAGAGGTGCTTGCTCCAGGTGACATCTGGCCCCAGTTATGGGCATGGATATGGCAAGGAGCTTGGATGCATGGGGAACCCAAGTCTGTTCAGTTCCAGAATGAGCCTTTGATGAATCCTTGTACTGACCAAAGACTGACTTTGAAGGGCAGTATCTCTGCAGACAAACCCCTGCAGAAGTTGGCATTCTCCAAGCATTGAGAGAGAAAATATTTAATGGCTTAAAAAGGAAAAGGGGGCAACAGAGCCGTTTAGAAAATGCAATTTCCTCAACAACTTTGTGATTGGAAAAACTGACAATATAAAAGGGGAAACCAAGCTTGTGGGAGGGATGAAATTATTTTCCCCAAGCCAAATAATCACCCTGGCTTAGTGCTAGGAGTTTTTTCTCCTGTTGTCACACAGAGCCTGTGAAATATGGTGCGTACCTATCAGGCTGCACTTCAGTTGCAAATTAACCAATATGTTCAGTAGTACTCAGCTTTCACCACCAATGTAGACTTCAGTGATGCCTGGGGAAGGCAGTCTTTCCCTCCATGTTTCATAGTTTTTATCCTGCTCTCATAGACTCTTAATCCTTTGTGCACCCCCTGATTTTCTCAGTGCTGCTTGCCCCTGCTTACCCTCCCTGGAATAAGCAAAAACAAGTTACAGTAGAGAGAAAAGTGACAAAAAAAGTTGCACCTTACAGCAGATCAGCCAGAGTATGACTTCCAAATTACACCCTGTTACTCAGTAGTCAAAAAAAAACCAAACACAAGAGCAGCCAGTACAGATGAATATTTAGCTGATTTTACAGTGTAATTGCTTCTCACTTAAAATTTGCCCTTTTTTTTTTCCCTTCCTCCCAGCATAGCAAGGTGTTTCCTGCATTTTCCCTGCTCTTCAGAATCAGCATGTGCTTTGAGTCCTGTAGAGCTGGAGAGGAATTACTAACAGAACTGAAAAATAACTCTGATCCTCTTACCCTCGCATGCACAAAATTCTTAGCAAAATACAAAAAAAGGGCATTTCTCTTGTGTTGTGCTTGCACAGTCTATGGCAAAGCAAAGTCTAAGGGCATAAATTAGGTGAAGTGATGCTCTGTGGTGATGCAGGGACTGAAGTGACTGAGTTTTAAGCAGTGTCCCTACACACTGGCTTTCCTGATATGGGCAGAAGTATTTGCATCATGTGCCATAAAGCTCAGCTTCCAGCTTTTGTCACTTTTCT
>VZTT01026457.1:6907-23247 GCA_013400855.1 Buphagus erythrorhynchus | reverse complement strand
GGGCTTTTAACTATATTTTTCCTCTCAAGGAGTAACACAACTCTTCTACTTCCTCTTAATTCATAATTGAATTTGTTGATCTGTAATGGCAAATACTGCCCTAGCTGATCAAAGATGACAAAGGCTCTCTCTGTGTCAAGACTGGTGTGTTCACAGCCAGTACAAACTAGAAGATGGCACATGCAATCTGTCTACAGAACCGTGTGCCTGGGTTAAGTGACACAGTCATGTTGGTGTAGCAAACTATCTAGACAATCATCAGCTTAGCTCTCTTCATTATATTAACTTCTGCTTTGCCACAGCAACAGATGTCTATGAAAAATTGAGTTGTTTCTCTTTAGCATCTAAGAGTAACATAGTGTAAATCCTTAAATAATGGCACTTGCTAACACATCATGAACCAATATTTCAGGAATTTCCCATTTTAAAGTTAAGCTTAAATGAATTATTTTGGTCTAAAGGATCAAGAGAGTACTAAGTGTGAAAAAACCCACTCTCCTAAATTTGCAATTATTTCTATGTATTTCTTTGGAATTAGATCTAATTCTGAGGAAACACAATTGTGATTTTTATTACTTAAAAGGTTAAAATAATTTAACTGAAATTGAATATCTACCTTAAATTAAGTTAGGAATTAAGAAGAAGAAGACCCTAAACACCACCTGCCTTTATCTTTCAGCCTGAAATTAAAGCATCACAACTCGCAGGAATTACCTGTTTCTGTAATGGTCAATATTGAAGCTTTCTATTTTACATTTGATTTTGGTATAGACATCCTGCATATCCACTGAGGCACTGAGATCTTCTAATTCACTGACAATACAGACTTCTGCAACAATCAAAGAAAACAAAAATTATGAGTTATTAATCTGAAACTTTGAAGGATTTTAAGCAATAAATGTATCTGAGACAATACATTTTGTAAATAGGATGATGCTACTTCTACTCAGAATTTTCTCATAAAAAACTTTCACCTTTTGATTCAAGTGTCACACTAGAATTCAAACCTTTTAATACAAATCTATTGAGAAACATATATATGAGTTTTCTAGTTTAGGTATTTATAGCATAATTCTTAGGGGGCAAAAATGAAAAAAATATTTGCCAAGATATTTACTCTAATTATACTAGAGTTTTCTTTCTCTTGTGTAATTAGTTTTTTATAAACAAAGGTTCAAGTACATTTCTTGAAAATTAGCCTTAAAAATTCGTCACTTTATTTTTTTCACATTTCTATTGGCAACAATGTTAATACCTAAACAGTAGTATTTCCTAGAAAAAAAAATTGAAGTCCTGCAGTTTATGGAACCTAAGTTTCTTTCAAACAATTACTGTTAGATGATAATTCAACTATAGCTCAAAGAGAAAAAAAGATCAGCTTTGTACAACACATATTTTTCTTTTCAATACAGAAGTTGAAACTTCTCCATTGAACCCTGTATTAAACTTCCTTTGACTTTAATGATTATATTATGGTGATTATATTAGATTGAAATTCGAAATTATCTGTATTAAACTACAATGGACTATACATGGACATACACAAAATATATGACTAAATCATATCAAAATGAAACATGATTGTTTCTAAGAAAATAAATGCAGCACTCTACATAAATTAACCAACTTATTTCCAATTTAACCTAATAATCTGTCCACATGGAGGGGAAAGTTTATGTCAAAGAACAACACTGAATTCTAAATTTGCATGCAATAATGTAACTACAGTTTGTTGCTGTTATTTAAAATACATCTCCAACCCATTATTTCAGTGTTATAGTGTTCAGTAATGTTTGCAAAGCTCTTTACTGTGTTGTAAAATAGGCTGTGCTGGTTGGAATTTAAAATGGTACATTAGGCAGAGGATGCAGAATACCTGTGCCATTATTTCTAGGATCAGGAGCAAACAATTTTACAGTAATTTTTGGCAACATCCACTGCATCCATAGGCTGACACGTCCACTTGAGACTCCGATATTGCTTGTTGTTTGTTCCAATGTAATGGAGTCTGAGAATGGAGAATCATCACCACCCTGAAGAGAATCACCCTACAAAACAAAAGCAATAGCTGAGGAAAAAATGAGTATTGCTTTTCACTACTTGTGGGTTTTTTCCTATTTCAACTGATATGGATGCACAAACTATAGAAATACAGATTTCCAAATAGTATATTTGAATTAAGCCATTTGTAACACCAGGAAAAGATAAAACAGAGTATTTTTCCCTTTTCTTTGGTAGAGATAACAAACTATGGCAAAGACTAAATTGTAAAACTGTAAGATTTTATGACAGGTCTCCTTGGCATAACACACTTGCCCTATTAACTCTACACTAGGGAAACACTATCATCAATTTAAAACAAAGGCTAATAGGAATATTTGGAGATGAAAGAGGAAAAGGGATATGGAGGCTTGCACATATCTGAAAGGCAAAGGAAGGAAGAGTCACTGGAAGTACCAAATGAAGAGCCACTCAGTAAGGCCATAACACCTACACTATGCACACACAGCTTTTGGGTCATTTTTCCCCCCTTGTATGTGCTTCCCTGTAATTTCCTGGAAAAAAAAGATTTAAGAAAATAATAGTTTTTTGTAAGAATTGGAAATATTTTATTTGCCATTTTCTAAATACTTCTGTTGTTCAAAAAATGATTGCCACAACATTCTTAAATGTATGAAATGTTGACAAATGATCTTGTAGAAGCTTCTGTGCCATCAATAATCTCTGTTCCTTCCCTCAAATTTTAAGGGCTCAACAAAGAAGACACAAAGATTAATGTTTCTAGGAGAAGACAATGACAAGTGAAAGCTATACCGAAAATTCTGTTATGTAGGCTTATTAAAGCAATGCAGGCATGTTCTGATAATATTTACCAGCCTAAGAACCTCATCCTGCTCCTTTGCTGGATCTTCCAGATAGGGAAAGAAAGATGCAAACATATAACTGTTCATCAGCCCCCAGCGTTTACAGTCTATTAAACTGAACGCAAGGGATACATAAGTCACTAATGTCATCCAGAAGCTACTGAATTTCCAGGAGCATCTCCACTTCCAACTCCACCATGTGTTGCAAGTTTTCTTCATTCAAGCATAAAGAAAGGAATAAGGTTTAGTCACTTTGATCCACTAAGACCAAGTTGTTTCTGAGATTAACAGACCAATAAACACCCAAAGTCCTATCTTTCATTGAAGGTTTGTGGGATTAGGCATTGTAAATTATGATGCACAACATGTTTGAGATTTATCTAATTAAAAGTCAAGATTATTTCTATGGAAGACACCCCAGAAGGCAGATCTACACAGTAAGTACGACAAGTGGACTGAATCCATTTTAACCTGTCAGGCAAGATTCAGAACGCATTCATTTCAACATCAGATGTCCCAGGAAAGCTTGCTTTCAGTAGCAAAATTAAAATCTGACAGTACTTGCCTCATTCTGCAGTTCAAGGCTGGAAAATGCAAGTATGGAAGTTCTGTTAGCAATCTATTTTCTGGATGGGTAGGACCTAGCCCAAGCCTAATGACACAGCTCATATGGAAGCATTTATGTTGACAAATCACATTTTCATTCAACTCAGGCCTACAGTTTAATTACAGGTTTTCTAAACTATAGGAGGACACAGAGAGAAACAGCAAAGGTACTTTATCTGCATGCAGTAACCTTTACCCTTTAGAAGCTCAGTGATACTACAGTTGGGAAGAAACCATCAATGTTGTCAATAGCTGACACAGAGAACTTAGCATTCCAGATACTCATTTGTATGAGGAAGGGAAAGCTTGTTCAACTAACCAATGTATGTTTCTAGAAAGTAACACCTAAACATGTGACCATAACACCTGGATCAGCTCAACGGATGTAATATGAAGTGATGCAATGAAAATTAAGATTCAGTTCACCTTCAATCATCTGTAGTGACAGTGGCTTTGCATTAATCAAAATGCATGAAAGAACACAAGTATATTTCTATTTATTTTTATATTTCTTATATAAGGCATTATTGCTTACAGCTCTGAGCAGATCACCTAGAGAGCCACAGGTGATCATCTTTTGAAAAACTGTTAGACTCCTGAGGTCCTAAAAGCATTTGCTCCCTATCATGTTCTAAGCGAGCTAACTTCCTCACACAATCTCACCTGAAATCTCTCTCCAAGTCATGGACTTAGCATGACCCTCTTCCTTTTAGTGCTTGTTTACTCCTCCTCTTGTTTTACTCTTACAATGCCTGCAAATTTAATTATTAAATATAGCAGGTCCTGCCTCCTGCTGTGTATCTAATAATATTTAATGCCTCCCACAGCAGGACATCTCACTGGAGAAACCTCAGATAGCTCATTTCACTATGATGCATCTAGCTCCCAAATCAGTGGCACATTGAACATATGGGACCCAACAAAAAGACTTTAAATAAAGGTATGGTAGAACCTGCTAAATAACATGTTCAGGCAGAGGTTAACTCCTTTCTCACAAACTGACTTGCATTTCCTATTTGCTTCTCCAGCAAAATCCTTCCAGCCTCTTGCCTTTTTTGTCCAGATTCCCATCTCTTAATACCATTTGCTAACCATGTCCTTGCAAGACATTTCCTACTGTATCCACAAAGAGCTCTACTCTCTCCAGTGCCACGTAATTATCCAATTAATACAAGGCAGCACTAACTGACAGTGACATGAGAGTAAATATCTTTTCAACACTGTAAACAAATTTCTGTTTTCTTCAAGGATGCCAGCACCTGTCCTTAGAAAAAATAGTATGGGGAAAGCAGCCTTGGAGAGTGTCAGGCCAGCAAGTTACCCAGCATCTGAAAGGATGTAGGCAGAGCAGTCACCTCTCCAGTGCTAACCAGTATTAGTCCTTATTGCTTCTCCTGAGATGGCAGGCTCCAGTAATAAGACAGTAGTGACACAACCCAGCCATTTTGCTGTCCTCGACTATCCCTGTCAACCCTCTGCAAACACTAGCCTGTCTCCCTTCAACTACTGTGCTCACCTGTAAAGCAATGAAAGGTAGGAGTGAAAAATGTATCCTTCCAAAACCACAATGCTTTGAGAATCCTATCTCCCATTTTAATGAGTCTTTATTTGCAAAGTCCTCATTCTTTGAGGACATCAGAGAAGCCTCAATCGCTTTCCTGACTGAGATTTCATGCCATGATCCTTTCAATTTCTGACAAATTCTTTTCTATTTGTTTCTTTTGTATAACATCCACACAACTCCTTTGACACTCTGCCTTTCAATAACTTCCCACACCTTCGTAATTTGCCTTTGAAAGATTGCCCTAAAGATGATGCTTCAGTGTTGGAGTTTGACTGTGTCTGAGATGACTTTTCTTATCAAACCTCACGTGCTCCAAGAAGATGCTGGAGTCAACAGTACTTTGGGCAGATCCCTTCAGCAGGGCAGATCTGAAGGATGGAGCCAGCCAAAGAGAATTTCCCTGTGCTGAGATCTTCGGATTTCACAAAGTACCAAGAAATGAAAGCCAATTAAGGTAAGGAAAGGGAAGAACAATACTTACATGTTTATTTACAGTTCAAGCCAATGCTCTTGACAATGCTGATGTTCTGTGGACCCATTTGTGGTTCTCTATTCATTGCATTCTATAAAAAGCAATTTTTGTCTTTTCTAAAAATCTAAAGGATTTTTCAAGTTCTGTTTGTACTATAAACACACTTCATTTTGCCAAACCATAACTTACAAACTGTGTTGGAATGGGTGGGAATGAGAGACAGTCTCCTTCTCGTCTTCCACACACCCCCACTCTCTCACTGAACATGTTCCAAAATGGATTTTGAATGAAAATCAACTTTGTTCTAAAATTTTGGCAGGTCTCTATTTTTCAGATAGTTGAAAAATAAGAAAACAATAGCTGATTAAACTTAAAGGGGTACACTTAACAGCAAATATATATTGCCACCATGGTAATTTTTGAATTTTATAATTGAGTTCTTTTATTTCTGTTATATAATGTTTTCAGCTGTTTCATGCATTTTGTTAGGTTTTTCCATAGAGAGCTATTTTTGTTTAGTGGTTTGAGTACAAAGATAACTTTACGCCGAAGAAAAGTTATGCTATCATTTTCCCACACTTCTTTAGGATTATTTTTCTGAATATATTAAATTATGTACAACGCCTCTCAGAGAATAATTTGATAATTTTGGTACAAGGTTACTTAAAACAGTATTTGTGAGATTTTTGAAGAATGCATTTACCTTAGAGTTACAGATACCGACCCAGATGTATCATTAGAAACTGGACCTGCAATAGCCAGGGTCTGGAACTCATTCTACCACAGAGCCTGAAAATCCTAACAATGGCCTCAGCTCACTTGGGCTTCACCTCACCCTATAATTCTGTACTTGGGCTACTGCATTCCCAGCCAGAATTCCAGGTCACTGGCCCATACTCCCCCTTGGACTGGCAGCAGGTCAGTGCAGCTAAAACTGGGCTTGGTGGCGGCGTTCAGCAATGATCTCTTGATGGCAGCCATGGCAGCTGCAGAGCTCGTCAAGAGACATCCCAGCTGCTCCACACCCTGTCCTGTCAGAGGTGACATGCTGCTGCCTCTGCCTCCTCCAACAGTTTAACCTCAACATACTACCTGCATTTTTTCTGCCATTAAAATATGTGTAAACAGCTGGATTGGCCCATTCTCTTTGTC
The DNA here is from genome assembly GCA_013400855.1 of Buphagus erythrorhynchus. Classification (NCBI taxonomy): domain Eukaryota; kingdom Metazoa; phylum Chordata; class Aves; order Passeriformes; family Sturnidae; genus Buphagus; species Buphagus erythrorhynchus. The sequence continues at coordinate 16,589 of VZTT01026457.1, read as the reverse complement.
AATGGCAGATGCTCCTCTGAAGACAGATACAAGATGTTGTATAACTGTCCTTTGGGAGGCAAAAAAATGGAAGAGACTGTATTTCTTCTTAGCCTTCTGTTCATGGTACTGTAACCACAACCATTAGGCAGAGTCAAAGGGCCTGAAAAACTGATGGTCTGCAGTAGCTGACATATTTTTAATCTTTTTCCCCCCCAAATAAGCTCAAATTCACAGAATTTTTTTGCAGTGAAAAACTAAGAAATCAAAGTCAGAAGAAAGACTGTGCTCTTGTTTCTCATGGAGTTTCAATTTTCATTTTGGATTTTCAGCACCCAGCATGTTATTGTTAAATATGTTTATGCATTACTTTTCCGCTCTGTTTCCAGATCTACTGAAAAATCAAGCCAGAGTCAGAAACCCTGAACTATTTTCCCACAACTTCTCATGCCAAGTCTTAAAATATACAATTTAATTCTTTTACCAATTGTTGCAAATTGACCAATATACTGAGTTTATTTTCTTACCAGAATTTATCTTTGTTCATCAGGAAGATCCAAACATATGAGGCCTTCATCCTTGGCCTGCCTAAAGCTCAGGGATGATCACAGTTTGGCCACACTAATGCTATGCCTTATCAAAATAACTTCTGCATTCTTGCTCAATCACTGAGTTTCCCCAAGGACTAAACACTTCTACCACTGTTTGTACTTAAGTAAACAGTAACAAGTGGCCTGTTGTAGTCTGTACTACCTTACCTTTTCCAAGGCAGGGATGGTAAAAATGATTAACTGTTTCCAGCCTCCAGTATTTAAGCCTCTCACTCATGCTTCCCTGTCCTACCACCACCCAGGCTAAAAGTCAGTAAGCCTAGGTAGCTTTATCCACATCAGACCATGGTGTTCACATCAAGTTGTCAGCAAGAAAAGAATTAGATACAGCTTAAAATATAAATCATTCACAAATCACATAAACAAATTACCTTTTTTTTGCTATTTGATATAAACAGTTATGCAAGTTTGTTTTCTTCTTTTATAGCAAGTCTCTTGCAGCTGAAAGAAGCTTTAAAAATAATCATGTGTCTCCCACAGAGCAAAACATAGTAACTAAAAAATCTCTAACCTTAAAAAATCCCATAGCTATGGCAGCAAAGCTGTTTTTGTTTGACAGATTTCATGATCTCAAGGCTCAAAACTATAGAAATATATAAACAAAATATGGAGTCTGATAAAAATACAAACATCTGGAAAATTTCAAACCTACATGAATATATATTATGATTTAATTACTTTATTCTAATATTGTCCCTTGTTCATTAATTCACTAAATTTCCTTTAGATAATTTAGAATTTTTAGAATAAATTTTCTAGCTAGTGTATAACATTTGTTGAGAATATAATGAAAATTAAATAAATTATGAAGAACATTTTGAGAAAGGGTAGGATATAAACACTGGACTTGGGCCCATATTACCAAAATAATCTTGGTAACATATGGATTAAAATAATTACTGAATAGTTTCAATCAATGCTCCAAGTAAAGCATGTACTCTGAATACTGCTGTCTATATAGATGATCAAAAACAACTTGTTGTTTATAAAGCTGGTGGTTTCTGATTGTAATGAGAAATTAATTTGATGTGAGTAGGGGGAAAACCACCGGTTTTGTGACCATATTGTTTTGTTGTTATTATTGCTTACCTTCAATTCTGAGTCTACGGCAATATTTTTCACAATTGAAATCATGCACACATAGATATACACCAAATCCAAGGCTATTCCAATAATCTAGAAACATCTTTTATTGTCAGCTACCTCTTCGGGGGGTCGGTGTGTATGTATGATGCATATAAAAATAGGCACTAGCAATCGCCAGTTCATTTTCTCCAAACCTGGGAATTAATATAAACTATAGACAGGCCTAAACCAATCCTGGCCAAATGTTGAATACATATTGCACTCAGAATTCAAATTATTGTATATCTGCCTGTGTTCCAGGACTGTTCTATGAGGTGTCCCTAAAATTGATGGGGTTATCTTGAGACTGAAAGCCAGTCATTCAGAAAAGTCTCCCTACATTCTAACAGATTTAAGTTAGAAACAAAGCATTGCATACATGTGATACATTGATATACCTTCAGCTCATCTGATGCCTTTTTGACTCTCTCCTGGAGCACGAATAAGGTCAACTCACTATTTTAACTCACAAACCTGACAGGGGCACTAAAAAACCCATAAATACTATGCCTGTGCAGTTGCACAGCTTCCTGTGACCACGCATTCTTCTCTATACCAGCTACCTGGTGACTTGTGGCTAATGATACTCAATGGGTGAAGTTTAACACGGCATTCATGCTGGTAAAAGAATTAGCCTGCTTTCCTCAGTATGGTGCAGGACTCCTCTCCTGCCTCAAATATTTCACAGTTTTAGGCACACACAGACATGATCAGGTACCAGATTGCTCCAGGCAGTTCCACAGTGTTATAAATCAAGGAAGCAGAAATAGATAAAACTGAGTGGCCAGTGCATCTGAAGATGCACACCCAAATGCTCATGTGACAGAGCTACAAAAGCACTTCTGGGACATGGACAGCTGAGACACAGGAAGGGACTGAGCTTCAGGAGTAGTTCTCAGATGGCATAGTGATTCAAGATGGGCTGGATGGAAATGGGGTGAGCACACAGCTGGGTGCAATGCCAGCCTTAGAAGCCTTTACAGCCCAGTACCCCTCCTGGTTGCCAATGCAATTTACACACAGCAGCTCTCTACTGACCCAGGCATCAGAGTGAGTGGCTGACTCCTTGAAACAGCTCAAAAGCAGCACAGGTATCACAGGTATTTTCAAAACCACACTTACTATTCTACTAATTCTGGAGTTGAAAAATGGCCTATGCTTCTTGACCTGAACATACTAACTAACCACAGCTTCCTAACACAAGATAATACACACTCACTTCAAAGAGAAACAACACAAACAAATAATAAATATAGGCGCAATACAGCAAATGTTTGTTTTCTCTCTCCTGTTCCACCAAAATGAGTAATAAAGTATTCTTCATTAGTTTACTGGGGCAAAGTTACTTTTCACCTGGATTCTACTACTTTTTCTGTTTTTTCTGATTCTTCCTTGACTGCACACCACTACATTTTGTAGGTCAGAACCCACACAACATATTTTTTTAAGAAATAAAAATACCTCTGTAGTGGTTCCAATGTCAGCAGATGGACTGTATGTGCTGGTATCTGGTGGAATGGTACCAACACTACTTTTAACTGGAGAACTAGGAGGAGCAGGTCCTGTCATGGTTTCAGTATAGACAGAAGATGCAGATTGATATAGAACTCCTTTCCTCTGAATTTTATTCCAAACTTTACTTGTGATCTCAGCCAGTTCATACAGAAGCTGGACCTAAAGGAAAAAATAAAAGTTAATTTTAGGATGAAGGTTATCTTAATGAGGTGAAGGAAGAATCATCGAAGTCCTCCACTGAGACTTATAATATAGCAGAACTCAACTCACCACCTATAATGTTCTGATAAGCAGCTACATTGCAAATAAAATAATTAACATCATTTACAGTATGGTGGCTTTGATAAAAATAATCTGTGCTTTGCGTAAACATATGGTACATAGCTCAAAAACATAACCAATAACATGGTCTTGTCAAAGTTTTACTAACATAAATTTTAACAATTAAGCAAAGGTAATTTATCATATATTTCATATTTATAGATACTGTCTCAGGAAAAGGCAAATGTAAACTTTATAAAATAACAACAATGAAAAACTAATCACCCAAATTGTATTAAAACAATGATCCCATGCAGCATGTGAAACTGATCTGGCTTTGTAAGAATATTCACTACCAAACTCAATAGTCTCCTGGCATATGTCATTCCAATATTCAGAAACACACTGTTTCACTTGCACATTGTTTGACTCAGTTCTAAGATATTTACACAAGTTTTTGCAAATAGGCATTAATCATGGAATTTGTGTGACAACATATTGGAATATATTGTATAAAAAAAGGACAGTGAAAACTGAAAATAATATATAAGCAGATTCACAGCTGGATACCATACCCAACTTGCCATTATAAAAAATTTAAATTTTCATATTTATAAGAACTTTAAGCCTCAGGACACTTCTGCTCTACAAAGCTGGCTTCTTATGTGGGCAGAACAGATGCAGAAAAACACTGCTGTCAATCTATATTTGATATAAAACAGTACTTGATTTTGTGCGTGAGAATGTGTGATGAAGTCTCAAAGTACATGGTGCAGTCCTTTCTTAAGATGTGAAATGCTGGAATTTTATAAAAACCTTCTTAATTTATCTTGGATTTTCTTTTTGAAGTTTCAAGGTTTACACAAAGCAGGTCATATAATCTTTTGACAGAATTTTCCTCAGAGGAGGTAAACTTCACAGTCCTTCACATTTTTTTCCTTCATACACAGAGCAATCTACAGCCAAACAACTCTGGCTGTGATGAAGAGCTCCTTCAGTTATGCTCTGAAGTATTTTGTGTCTGTAGCACTCTGATAGGCACTGGTAACATTTAAATTACCAAATTCAGATTTCTAAGTTTTCCCAAGTCTTTTCCATGTAATGCAGGAAGCTCAATTAATGTCCTAATGTAACTAACTAATGTAACATCCACCCAATTGATTGACTAATATAACATTAACTGGTGTTGACACTTTGCTGGCTAAAGTATCTCTAGACATTTAATAGGACACAGGCAGATATCCAAATCATACATGCTTGCAATTTCCCCATGACCCAATTTTTTTCCAAGAAACCAAAGGACAACTTAAGTTATATTTATTTTAATGCAGCAGGGCATTCATAAAATTATTTATGCTACTGTTCCTAAAGGCACAAAGTAATGCAAAAGAAGGAACTTGTGTTTACATATATACTCATATACAAGGTGAAGACGTTTGTCATCAGTTAATCCAACACTGAAAGGTTTAAATCTTACTGGGGTTGCAGTAGCCTTAATCATTAAAGCAAATAATTACTTATCTTGTCAGGAAGACTTTTTTAAATTGCCCAGGCTATAATCTTTCCAGCCACTCTGAAACAGTGGCTATCACAGACAGCAGTAGCCATGTCTTTGAACATCACTAGCAACCAGCCAACCAAGTAATATGATCAAAATAATCTATCCTGCTAGGGATATGACACTATGTCCCTATGACACTAGGGACAAAATAAGTTCAGCAAATAAAAAGGCACACTTTCATTAGAGGGAGATGATTTTCATGGAGTTATGTTAAAAAGTACAAAATATCAAAAAGCATCACAATAAAGCCTCATTGAAACAAAAAAGATGGCATGTGTCTACATGTAAATAAAATTTCAGAACTTCAGATAAAGTCACATCTTTGGTTATTTTTAATGCACTTTATTTCATTCCATTGGTTGTTACTGATTAAAATGGAAGGATTCCTTTTTCTCTTGTTGGTTGCATGTTTTCAAATGCAAATATGTCATCAATATTTTACAAATACATTTCTGATTACATGAGCAGGGCTAGTGTAAGTGTAAGGCCTCCCTCCTTTCTAAGTATTTTTGAGCATATATAATAATTATTTTTAGAACACACTATTTAAGAGAAGAAAAATGGTAGGACAAAGAGGATAACTGTCAGTCTTTGTTAAAAAAAGCTTCCCCCTCTCACTGCTTCCACTCCCTCCTCAGCAAAACCACACATAACTCAATAAGACCCCACTGACTACTTGGCAAAATCTGTAAAGCTCAGTATGTTACAGCATTTTATACTTAAAAAATAACACATTACTATAGCATTGAAAACTACAACCAAAGACCAAACTACATCCTGGCAATTTTGCACACTGGAAGTATGTATTGACTTTACAACCATTAGAACATGGTTTCAACTAAATCATGGTAGTCATATAAATATAATACTTCACCTTTGCTACCATTTAACAAATTCACCAAATTTCACCTAGTTTAAGGCTGTCATCTATAGAAAAAATACAGCCTGTCATTATAAGGAATCAAATTTCATACTGTGAATTTATAGCTATCAAATACTCTTTATGGAACTGTATTTTTCATCTTCTACTCTTCGACATCTGGTTAAAGAAAACTGATTGCCTTTTTTTCTTCCCTTTTGCATAAGTAAAGCAGAAAGGACAAGTAAGGCACATGTAAAGAAGAAAAGACAGCTCAAGAACATTTAGTAAACACAAATAATTTGTCCACATCCTTTAAGTCATTAGAATATTTCAGTAAATTAATAACATCACAGTGTACAAGGACACACTTTAAGACAACAATATTTGATCTAATATTCCATACTACAATTACATTTTAACATTTCACTATGCTCATAATATGATTTATATGGAGCTTAGAGTTTCAGTTTTTTAGTGGAAATATTTTCTTACAGCTTGCAAAACAAATTACTCAATTGCATTAATAAGAATGCTTGAAAAATATTGTATTTTTCTATTTTCTTTTTAGTTCTCAACTCACATTTTGGTAAGACTTGCACTTATAACAATACTATTCCACTTTTAGTATTATTAAACACTGTATTTGAAACTATAGAAAACTAGGTCCAAGTCATTAAAATACAAGGTGTACTTTCTGAAAAAAATCTAAGAACACCTTTTCTTTTTAATCAACATAAATGAGGTGGTAACTTTTGTTTACATGCATTCATCTGGTTTTTTTTCCTTTTACTGTAGGATACCACTGCTTGCCTAAAAAACACTTTCTGTTGAAAGAAACATTAGTTCCATGAAAATGTAGCAAAAAATTACATTAAACCACTTCAATATAAGAATCCACAGTGACAGCAAAACAGTACCATAGCATTTAATGGTACATCTGCAATTCATTTCACTCCATCAGCCAAAAGATGCATTTATACTACAGCTATTACATTTGGAGAAGAGTTTAAATTACAGAAGTTGAGAGAGCTTCAAAGCAAATCTCAATCTAAGCACCTTGATCTTGATGGCCCAGTTAAAAAAAAATTAAGATAGAGACCCTCTTCATGAAAATACAGATCAATTGTACTTAAATCAAGTTATTTTTAATTTCCTTTCATAAATCAATTAAATGTACCAACCTGGGGGTTGGAGCATTTTATTTCAAGGGATTCAAGGTCGACATGGAGGCAGACGACAAACGAGTGTCTGGATTCTGGCCCTGAAGCAAGCAGTTTCTGTGAAGTCACAGCCAAAGTAGAAGTACAGCCCATTGGTTCTACCAAATTAAGTGTCATTTGTTGTCCAAGAAGAGTATATATACTGAAATGATGAAGACTAATTGTCCATGGAAAAGCATCACCTAGTGATTAAAAAGAAGGGGAAACAGTTAAACAATTGCTTAATAAAAAGTAGAGTAATAATTTCACAAAACTAGCAAAGGTCTTATTCTCCTTATTCCAAACCACCTTAGAAGTCAGCAAGTGCAATCAAAAACCATTAAATTGATCCCAAACTCTCATAAATATAATTCAACCATCATTTCCGTGCTATACTACAAAATCTAAACAATAGCAATAAATTTTTTACAACTTCTAAAAACTGAAATCCATTGGGAATTTTAACTCCAAACTTGAACAAACACGTACAACATTGTCTTTAAAGAAATCTTTTCCCTGTCAGGCATGTGCCACCTGGAAGGGTACTGACTTCAGGGTGACCTGCTGTGCTGGACTCTCAGTGATTTGGGTGAGTCCTTTTGGTGCAGTCCAGACATAACCCCAGTGTATCCCTCCCTCTCTCTCCTCAGGTGTGCTGCTCCTCAGGGTAAGAGGAAGAACTAAAGCAGCACAGCTTTAGCACTNACATTGTCTTTAAAGAAATCTTTCTGCTTCATATGATTTTCCTCAAACTGAGGAATATCCAGAAAACACTCCCCATTTTTTTAGCATATGGATGCAGTTCAGAGGCAGCTCCTTCTATTTTATACTTGTATCTATTTACAGGTTGTAATACTAAAAAAGTGAATTATTTCCTTTAAAAGTCTACAAGTTGCATCTCAACCCAGTGGTGCTGCAGAGTGAAGCCTATTCCAGTGCTCACAATGCAGCTCATTCCACTGCCTCACTTAAACTTCCTAGGAACAGAATGGTGATGGATTTTCTAAAAACAAATTATTATGGACATACACTTAGCACTTCATTTCTTATATTTAGGAAGAAGCCTACCCAGAGAATTGTTACCAGGAATTGTTATCAGGAATAATCAGTGAGGGAATTGGCAGTGCACAAAAAAATGCGTACACCTTCCATACAGTTTTCTTTAGGTTGTCAATAGATGAAACATACAAGTTTCCAAAACAAGATGTAAAGTAGGGGCATTTCACCACACTACCAATACAAACATGAACAGTCCTCTGTAGCTCCTGCCTGGGCAGCCACTTCAGCTTCAAATGGGTCAATACTTTTCCTTGGAGGCTGAGTGACAGGACCATCCAGCAAGAGGTTAAACNTATTGCCTACCTGATACAATCTCATATATGCTAGCTAGGGCTCAGAGAAAAAAAATTTAGGCTCTGGGAGAAACACTGAACCAAAACTCAAAGAATGCTCAAAAGAAGTGAGGAAAATAAGGCAATGAAAGATACGTGGATAATTCTAATTTTACCTGAAACAGATAGAACTTTTTGCTCTTCAGAGGTATAAGAACATAACAATATTTCAGGGAGCCTTTGGGATTTCTTTTGTTTCATTTTGTTTTCTTTAAAGAAAGTCCTCATCCCATATGTCAGATTTCTTACTGAAGAAGTTGCGCCTTTTTGTCCTCACTTGCANCAGATCTGAAGTCATCACGGTTTCTCCTTTAATTTTTTGTTTCACTGAAGAAGATTTGGAAGACTAAACAAATAAATCTGCCTGTCCCAGTATGAAGTAATGTAAAAGCAGCTGGATGTGGTGCCAGATCCAGACACAACAGACTGGTGAGCATGCACAAACCTCAGCCATGCCTGAAACAGTCTTCATCTTTGCAGGAAGAACAGAGAAGGAGAAAGAGAAGGAGGAAAGTTCTCCTTCCTACAGGAGAATTCAGAAAGTTATTTGGTATGAGGTTTTATTTTTCAAAATGTTGGCCTAAGTCACGGATAAAAAGAGTCCAAATTAATCTAATAGCCTAGAAGCATGGGACCCAGTCTTGAGAATCAGTGGAGAAAATGGTAGACAAAGGTACACTGGGATGGGCCCATTGGGGTCTCATGGGACAATACAAAAATCAAACCAGTGTTTTTAAACAATATATGAAGAGTGTGTTTGCTGCCTGGCATGACCTACAGCCAATATTGTCCTGCTGAGAAACCACAACACTAAGAAATAGCACCAACTGTAAACTGTGATCATTTAAAGAAATTAGAAGTGTTTTGAAATTAAAGGAAATCTTCATTCCAGCATCTTTTTACCATATTATTTCAGTAAGACTTCTATTTTTTCTTCAACAGGTGGCTTCAGCAATACATTTATATGGTCAGAAGTATGTATCAGAAAACTCTGTGTCTCACCCTAAGAACAAACTGAAAACTTCAACAGTTTATTTTGAAGCTATTACATACTGAATAATTCAGTTCAAAGTAACTTGAAAATATTTTCAAAAGGTTTGCAGATTAAAAGTTTTGAAGCAGTTAATTTGTCCTTTTTTCCAAGTTCAGTCAGCCAAGAAATACAAAAAAATAATTGT
>VZTT01026455.1:9387-25424 GCA_013400855.1 Buphagus erythrorhynchus | reverse complement strand
CATTCCCATTCCTACATGAGCACTAACTGTCTTCTTCAGAAGAAAAATCCTGAGAGAGATATAATTAATTCTGATTCTTTTAACTAACTCATTCGGAAATTAAAATTAAAGACATGTAGAAGTGATAGAAACCAGCTGCTGTTCAGTGACCACTGAACACTTTCAAAATCCACATACTAAATTCTCATTTCAAATAAATCTTCTTCAAAATTTTTCATGTTGTAATATTTTCAGTCTAATGAATAATTCTGTTTATGAAATGCAGTCCAGAATAACTTACAGGTAGCTTAAAGATTTAGGGAGCTGAGTATATAACGCAAAATGAATCCTCCCTCTGCTCTCACAATGTTGATGTAGATAGATAGGTTTACAAAGTGTGGTTTTCTATTCCTTTTCCCTTGAGAGCTTTTAAATGATGGGTCAGAAGGATTGGATTCAGTTTTCTCTCTTCTTCAGTGGAACATTCAAGTATTAGCAGCGTGAGGCTCACTAGCATATCACTGCTGGTGGACTCTACCCAACTTGACTTCAGTCATCTGAAAGGGATCTATCTGCTTCAAGTTAGTGATCTGTACTTAAAGGACAGAGAAATGCACTTCCAAAGTATGACTCCAACCACTTCTCCTTGACACCCACATTAGGACGTGATGAACCATCCCCTTCAGCTACTTATCTCCCACTGATAAAAGAAATGAAATAGCTTGCACAGACATCTAAATTTCTAGGCAGGTGAGATGAATCTCAGCCTGCCTGTTCATTCACAGCAGATTTAAGTCATGCAATTTCCTGAGTGATACAACATCATGCCTGGATTTACATCTCCAAGCTTAAAGATTTTACAGTAAAATGCAAAAGGTGGGCTTTGAAGAAATCGCTTCAAAAGAGCTTTAAAGACTTTGAATTATTTTTCCTGCCACTAAATTCCCTTGATTTCCCACCAAGACCCATGAAACTTGAAAAGGCTGCCTATCTCTTCTGCATGCCTAATATATTCTTCTTCCCTCCAAAGCATCTGGATCATATGCAGAGAGAAATGTGTTTTTATAAACAACTCAGCAGTCAGTGGGAGGCCAGATGATAGCTGGCTGGTGAGGTGCCAGCTAAAGACAAGATATTCCAACATTACAGGAGACAAAGTCAGATGAGCTTAACTCCAGGANCAAAGTCAGATGAGCCTAACTCCAGGAGGGTTTTGATTTTTATCTTAATAATTCTCTGTCCCTGCATGGCTTTGAGTAAAACACCATAAGAAACAAGAAAGAAAAAGCTGAAGTGTGTGACAAAAACTTTTTTTAGTATTGTACTTGTTGGAAGAATCTGATTCAGAGGCTATTATAGTTTATCTGGTCTGCTGGCCATCAGAAGAGATTGAGATTGGATAATGATCAATTGTTACCTGCCACCCTTGTTAGATTTATTTTCCAGTCTGTCATGCTAATAATACTACCAAAAAAAATTTCAAATCAAAAAGCAAATTTGACTTTTTTACTGCAATCAAGTAAGGAGCTCTAAAAGCAAAAACTGGCTGGCAGTTTGTATGTCTTTCATTTTCACAATATCCTCAGCCTGACAGAAGTAGCCAGAAAACAAATGTTGAAAAGGACACCTTGGGGAGATCTTCAAAGGCTGTATCCTTTTACAGTACAAGACATGAAAATTTTCATATTTATTTAAACTCTTTTCTTGTGTTTGTATCCCATGAAGCATTTAGAGTACTTCATCTTTTTAGTGAAATCATTATTCTTTCATATTTACATCATTTCCTATTAACAGGCATTTGTATGGCTAATTAGAGGCATACAAATAGCATGCCTCAAACTGCTGCCAAAAAATTGTTCACTTGACAGTTTTCTGACACCCTTGACACTTCCTATCAGTACATCTTCTTCATGTCTTCTAAGAGTATTCTGGTTCTAGATTTTATTGCTATGTAAATCTAGCAATAAATTATTGCTATGTAAACCTGAAAAAAAAACCCAAAAAATTATAATTATGTCAGCAATTTTTGCTCCATTTTTAATGCATCTATGTGTTACATTTTTAAAATAGCTCCCAACCAGCTAGATCTCTTCTATTGTACCTATTCCATTATTGTTGGCAAAAACCTACATGATTTCAAGTCACAATAAAGAACATAAACCTAAAAAATGAGAATGAGTAATGTGTGCATTTATTTTGTTTAATGTTGCTGTGATTTAACCCCTGCCAGCAACCAATCCCCAGACAGTGAGTTGCTTGCTCACTCCCCAGCCAGCAGCATCAGGGAGAGAATTGGAAGGGTAAAAGTCAGTAAACTTGTGGGTTGATAGGGAAAGCAAAAGCTGTGTGCACAAGCAAAGCAAAACAAGGAGTTAATTCACTGTTTCCCATGGGCTGGCAGGTGTTCAGCCATCTACAGGAGAGCAAGGTGTAGAAAATTAACTCTGCCCCAGCCAAAACTATTAAAAATGGATATCTGGATTAAACAGATACCCTTATCTAGGACTGAGGAAGAGGAGTGATATTATGGTATTCTACCACTCTTCCTCTCTGGTCTTGTCTAGGTATTTCTGAAGGGATTTCATGGAACTTATTCATGCTAATGCTACTGCAAACAAGAGAAAAGGAAATGCTATTCTTCTTCAAACAACCTTTTTTCTTCAAAGCTGTCACTTCCACTTCAGCACTTTTCCAAGATAAATAATTTAATTAAAGATAAAGGCAGTGGTATTTGCTTGAGTGAGAAAGAAATCAGAATGGAGATGTAATAAATATCAAGCCAGTTTAGCCACTTAATTTTAATCCTCATATCTCTTCCACTCATTCTCCTCTGCTGCAAGACAACATTTCCTAGTAAAAATAATCCAAGTTGTAATTTCATATACTGTACTGAGGATAACATGAAGTTTTTGCACTCCATAAACGGCAATCAAATCCTACTTAAAAACAAACAGGTGGAAATTTGGTGGTGTAAAGACTTGTGCTGCAAGATCCATCGTCACCCTGCGAGAGATTAAGTGACAGAATGATGAGCTGACAAGGAAATGGTTGTAAGGTAAAGGTCCCAAGTCAGGCCTGAAGAAGTTCTGGATTCAGCTCTCTGTGACAAGTAAACCCCTGGGGAAACCACCTAATTTGATCCATCTTGTCTTTTACTCCTTATTTCTTCACTGTAAAATGCATATTCAAACATGCACTCTCTCAACTTCTGTTACTCCTGTCTATGTGGACTGCAAATTCTTTAAGACAAGATCTCTGCTTCTTATTTGACGACAAAACAGTGGTGTGAAAGTGTCTCCGGTTTACTTTGTGCCACAGGTACTTTATTACAAATAATAAAATAAAAGCAGTATTTATTAAATGAATTTTCAATGCTCAAAGGCAGAAAACAAATGAGAGGAGAGCAAGTAATAGAAAATGTGAAGGTAAATTAAAAAGGTGAAATGCGTAATACACATCCCAGATTTTGGTTGGGGCAGCAAACTTAGAAAGTCACAATGAGGGAACGCATTTACTGAGGCTTGGTACAACCTGATGATAAAGCACAGCAAGCACAGACACCATGTGCAACTGTGGCTGAGAGAAAATACTTAAAAGATCTTTCAGAAAAAAATTGACAAAAATGCACTGGATTCACAGAAGAGCAGCAAAAATAATTAGAAGGCAGGAAGGATTGATTTTCTAGGAAAAGTTAAAAGAGCTAGCTATAAACTAGATATCCATAGCTGCAGTAAGAGGGAATAGGATAGAATAATAAGGAATTCAACTTCTTGTCATAGCAATGCTGCTGTGTTCTGTTGAATTTTCAAGCAGAACACATATATTTCAAAACACTCATGCAGCAGAGATAATAAGATACTTTTTCTGCCTGAGGGCTGAAAGTTTTAGGGCTTAAACTGTCTTTCTGTTTTAAACTAGAGAAGGAGCCCATAGAGTAGAATCCCTTGGAGACATTGATGTGACCCTTTTCCATTGCCAGTGACACCCATTTGAAACCACTCAACACAGAGATGAGAAATGAGTTTGCAGAGGTTTGAAACAGAATTGACAGGTTTGATGTTCATGCAGTATAAATGCAAATGTGTGCCTATGTGTGTGGGCATTGAAGAAGAAGCAGAACAAGCATTAAAATAGTGGCCTGTATTCCTATCAAACACCACTCCTGAGACATTGTTCCCAGTGGGCCAGATGAGGAATGTGTTGTTGATGTGACTCCCACAAGATTTTCCCTCCGATAAGAGCCAAACACCAAATGATCTGTCAATGGAAAATATTGTGTTCCAATAGCAGGCAGATGGCAACACAGTGGAAGTATATAATATGTCATATATTTTTAATCCTTTTAATGCAACAGGAAAACATATATATTTCAAATGACCAAGGGAAAACAGACCACAAGCAGCAATCTTGACTAAGATTTATGGAGTCTGAAACAAGCAAGATTCTTAAGCAAAGGCCACCAACTGATAGTGATTACAAAGGTCCCAGTCTCTTCTAATAGGGGACCTCAACTGAAGTTTTATCAAAATAAGCACTTTTTCTTGCTGCAGGCCATTAGAACAACACACAACACAAGTACCTCTAAATGTCTTCGTGCTGCTGAAATTCAGATGAGCAAATAGCAATGTTAGGTTGATGCTGAATGTTTCAATAAAACTAATGTGTTGATTGGTTCATTATACAGCAAAATGTAGTTGAATTATTAGATTTAATGGCCTATCTAGCTGTGTTTTGAAAAGCCCATGCCAAGCACTATGAGGCTGATGTTACTTTAACAAACACAAATTGAAAGAAACAAAAAATCTTCCCTTAAACTCTAAATTATTCATACAAATTACCTCTAAGGAAAGGTTGTCCATCTGATACATCAAAATGCAATATCCACAGCCTACACATTTAGCTCAGTGCACAGCAAATCATCCTCATTTTTCTGCAGTAAAAATGCAAATACACAATGATTTTTCGTGTTGCTTGTACATATATTAGTTGATTTCATCAAGGTAAATGCTACCCTCATTATCAAACACAGCTACCAGTAACTTCTGGTCAGAAGGTTAGGAGCAACACACAGTCATTAACTACCATACCTCTGCTATCTCTGCTGACCTTTGACCTTGAAGTCAAGTCAGATTTGCCTGGCTCAGTGCTTGGAAGTCAGTGATTCAGTGAATGGCACTCTTCCTTCTGACTGGGAATTGATGCCATGCTTGTGGTGGGAGGGAGTGCTTTGCTTCTAAAGATGCCCAGGACTGGACAAGATGTAGTGCTAAGTTCTTGATCATTTGCTTATTAAAAATTCTATAGTGCTTCTTCCAGGAACATGAGTGAACTCTTCATGCTTGAAAATTCACATCTTCTCTAACCACACTTGTTTATAATTTCAACAGGATGCACCTTTCTTTTTCACTTTGTTCCCTCAAACTCCTGTGCACAGCCTCTTAGCCAGCTGAACTAACATCCATGAGCTAAAGATCAAAAACACATCAGTAGAGAGTTTCATGACCTATGTTCCCTGTGGATCACCACTGTCCCAATTACACAGTATTGCTGCATCCAGGTTATTAATTGATGCACAGCAGCAGAGAGTGTGGTTCATTTCACTGGTAGTGATGAATACTATCCATTGTACTGTGTCCCAGAACCTGGAGTGTGAAAGTCACTACAGGAGGAGAGCACTGACTTTAAAGAGATGCTATAACTATACTCCATTATTGCCCAAGTAAAAAGACTAATGACTCTAAGCTTCATTAAAAAACTTCACTGGGTCTTTAAGTAACTTACAGCTCTCAGCAAATTCAAGATAAGACTTAGAGGTTAAGTTTTCACTAATAAGTACAGGGTCCTTTTTCTGGCTTCAAGGGCAAGTGGCTTGGCACTGTCATCTACACAGTGAACATCTCATCTCTGCCAAATCTGCATGGTCTCATTCACCGTGCCTGATGCAGATAGCCCAGCCATTGTCTAGGAGAGCACTGGATTGCATGAGGCAAAAACCACAGCAGGGACTCTGCAAGACATGGCAAGATATAGACAGGGATAGAGTGGTGTTTGAGCCCATGCCTTGGGTCTCCAGGTCACTTTTATAAACACAACCCAACAAAAAAGATGCCTGGCTTCGTGATAGGCTTTGCTTTCAGACTGTGTCTAGGCTATGGGCTAAAAAAGAGTCATAACCCAGGGAAAAGACAGAAGATCCTGGGAGCTTTGGTTTAACATGCAAGAGTCCCACAAGGAAAAAATCAGTTGATTCAGACTGAAATAAAATAGCATTAAAGTTTAATGAAACTCAGAATTTCAGGTAACTAGGAATTGGGGTTGTTAGCCACAATACCCTGCTAGGAAGAAGACAATATTAGTGATAGCAATACTCTAAAACTTGCAAATGAGGTTAAGTCATGCAAAGAAACAACTTCCAGCTGATATGTTTGACCTAGGTCAATGCAGGGAAAACTCCTGTTAGTCTGCTTTCTAAATGCAAATCCTGCTTCAGGCTTCACTGCAGTAATAATTCATAGCTTGTGCAGTCAGTCCAGTCACTATGTGGAGTGGAAATTGCACAGTGGCTAAAGGCACACAATATATACAGATGTATTCATGTAACTCTTCTGCCAAGCCTCAACAGGCAGTCCCAAGGGCCAGGCTCATTTTCTCAAGTCTCAAGTAAAGGGTGACTTGAACACTTTTAAGAAACCCAGAAACATTAAATGAAGATCTTTGATTACTTACTAAGTAACAATTCTTCACCTATAAATGATGAATCAAGTGGCTAAAACAGCAGTCTCTAATTTGCAGGATTGAAAGGAAACAGGACGATACGGGACAATACAAACAACCAGCTATTCCTTCTCCAACCAGTCCTTAAAACTCTACTCTTGGATTTTTGGTGACTCAATTGTTCCTCTCAATGAGATATGGAGTTGTGTCCCATCTCCTCTATGGCCAATGGAGCACTTGTTTTTTGTCATAATTCTGTCCTCTTCAATTTTGGTTCTCTTTTCCCTTCTTCTCTCTGAAATATTTATTTCATTCACTTTTTATTCTAGTGTTGCAGGTGTAATATTTCAGTATCAAAGGCATACCGGGGAGCTTTTACCCCAGGGAGCTTTAAATGGCTGCCATAGCCTGACTCTTCATAGCAGCACCACTATGCAACTCTCTCATGCAGATAATATTCTGCAGGGGAAAAACAAGATGACTACAGTAATGCCAGCAGTAGTTTACTTTCACTGGGATAAAACAATAATATTTTTACATTGTATTGATCTGATTGATTTTCCTTTCTCTGCACAAGACAAATTCTCTGACATTATTTTCCTGACTGAAACACACTGAATTTATTAGCTGCTCCTGGAGACATCCAGCAGGTTCTTTCCAGACAAGCTTCTGTGCCATCATCGCTCATGACAAGTACTAGTGAGAAACTTGGCATCTCTCTTGTCCACAGAACTGAGCAGCAGCCATCTACTGGTAGGTCACTGCTGACTCTAAGTCATTTACAATCAAGTTGAGTAAATGCTGGAAAGCTGATGAAGCCTTTATGGATAACAAAGACTATTTTTAACACTAACACTTCCTCAAAGCAGGATATTTATTCAAAAGTAGGGTACCAGAAGCAAAGAAGCAAATTTGCATTGTAGAATGTTTTGTCAGACAATGTAAAAGAGTTTTGAAGCATAGGGAAAAATAGATAAGCAAGCTCCTTTTATGTATTTCAAGGTGTCTCCATATAGGCACCTACATCTGACCCAGGCTATATTCTTAGACTATAGTTAATAGAAGTTAATTTGTTCATTTATTGTTAACAGAACATCCTTTGATATTAATAAATGCATATAGGAAAGAGTTTCTTCCTAAGGTCAACAAAGGGAAAGACCCTTAAACAAAGCCCATTTCCTTCATTGTACCAGAGCCCAGAGTAGCTGGCTCAAATGGAAATATCTAGACTTTCCTGCAGCGGGAGAGAAAGATCCTGCTGACTCTGGTATCCCACGTAGATTCAGCTTCCACAGACATTTCCTGGATTATCTCTATCATTTATTACTGTTGACAATCAAAAGGGATGAAAGATCCTGCTGAGGCAGTAAGGCAGTTTATTCTCATCACTAAAGGTTAAGCTATTGAGTGAAAACAAATAAAAAGAAAATTAATATGAATAAAAACTTTGAAATAGTTGACTGAAAACCAAATATGACTCTATAAAATAAAATCTCAGTGACACATGGGGGAGATAGCTGTGTTGTCTCAAGTCTCCTCCCTCCTCTGTAGGCCAATCACCCTTATCATACAGCATCTTTCATAATGTATTGCATTGTGGCCAAAGACCAATACTTAGGGTGAAAAAGTTTGGTTAAATAGAAATGTGGTTTTATTTGAAAATCATTTTTGACAAGACTTCTTTCAGCAATTTCACCTTTTTCTCCTAAAATGTTTGTCTTCTCTTGCTCACTGCCCCATGCCTACATCACAGGTCTTTCTCAAGTCTTCAGCAATGATGAATAACAACAGTGATTACTGTTTTTGCAGCTCTGCAAAAACTACCTAGACACCATGGTCAGTGCAGAAGGAAGGGGTGGAGCTGCTCCAGGTGCCAGAGCTGAGATTCCTTTGCAGTCCATGGTGCAGCCCATGGCAGGGCAGCTGTGTCCCTGGAGCCCATGGAGGACCACAGGGATGCAGAGATCCACCTGCAGTCCCTGGAGGAGACTGCACCAGAGAAGGTGGATGTCCAAGAGAGAGCTGTGACACCATGGGAGGGAGGCCTGAGCTGGAGCAGGGTCCTGGCAGGGACCTGCAGACCCGTGCAGTGAGGAGCCCATGCTGGACCAGATTTCCCAGTAGAACATATGACCCTGTGAGGGACCCACACTGGAGCAGGTTGTGCCAGAAGCACTACACCCCATGGAAGAGTGACCCATGCTGCAGTATTTTGGGGAGGACTGTCATCTTCTGTCACCTTCATGGATAACCGTCTGCAAGGAGAAAGTATATTTCAATTTAACAGGATTAAGTGCTTAAATTGGAACTTGGGGTTGTAATTTCTTTGGGAGGTCTATTTTCAAGCTGCCTCAAGTTTATAGATGTCCCCAAACCTTAGACCAGACTGTAAATCCATCTAGAATCTATGCACAAACCCCAGGTACTGTTTATCCAGCCTCCATCTCCCACCTTGAGTGTCTCCAGGTTCCAGGCTCCTTTTGCAGGACTGGCTAGTCCTGCTTGAAGTTCACTATCAAATCACCCACATACATCCAGAGAGAAGAGAACAAGGTCACACAGAAAATAGTTAGACATAGACTTTAATAGGAAGATAGGACAGATTGCAATGATCGGGATAATTATTTTCCCTTCTTACCAGATACAAAATTCTAGATTTAATCTCACCAAGGGTGTGCTTGAATAGCTTCATCAGTTGCCCAATGATCAGTGACTGGTCTTTGTTTGTGGCTCTATTATCTATGTTACAGTTTAGGTATCTGTACAGTTTAGGTATCTAACTTTGATTTTTCCTGTAATTTAATTTTAATTTTTCCTGTACCATGCCTTTTATGCTGAACAGCTATTAACCTGAGGGCCTTAAAATCACTTGCCATTGTAAATATCACATATGAGGAGATACTGGAATATTATAAATTATCTGTCTGCAATCTAATGACATCTTTCTACTGCCCCTGGTGTCATTTGTAAGTGTTGCATAACTAAAACACTACAACTGCCAGCTGCTAAAGAACTCAAGAGCTATCTCTCTAATCATGACCTAAATAGGAATGTATCAAATACCCATTCAAATGTGATTAAGACATTCCTAAATCATGACAGATAGTAGAAAGGAAAGAAAGAAATCTGAGTGTACAATGATGAAACCTGACAACAGCAGATAGTGTCTGAATGGTAAAGGAACCATTGCAATGACTCTATTTTGCATTTTAATTCTTACATACTACATGGAATACAAGAAAAGTGCATAAAGAAAGTAATTTATGGTTACTTCTGATCTTCACTGTGCCTATTTTTCTATTTGAGTACACCTTGTGTGTGTGTGTAGAATAGTGTTTGAGCCAAGCATCCTAGAAAAACTGCAATGATAAGCCCTGACAAAGGTAACTGGCTCTGTTGAGTCAGCTCTTTGCCTCAGATTTGCTGTTTCAGCCTTCTAGTCGTTTACAGAGGTCACTCCAAAACAATCTCATTCTACTTTTTAAAAAATTATCTAGATAGCAAAAGCTTGAAGTGATGTCACATCTGCATGGAGGCAAAACATCAGCAATCATATCAACAAGAATATATGAGTAGAGGATTAATATTTATGCCTGAGTTTACCATGTGTGGAAATGAGATACTGCATCCAAATAGAGTATTCCTCAGGTGAGATTCTGATCTCAAAGATTCAGCTACAAATTAGGATGGCTGACTTTAATTAAGATACTTTTGCATAAATGAAATCAAATGAGAATCAATATATTAACTCCTATCTAATGATTTCCAAGACACAAAACAAGGATCAGACAGTAAAAGACTTTCCCATTTCTTCAGAGATTCTCTTTTCTAACAAATCAAGATTCCTTTGGTGTTTTTTTTTAACAGCAAAAATCTGAAAATAGAATTAAATGTCCGGACTTTTAGTCTAGCCTCATTTGAAGATGCCTAAGATCCTCACCACACAGACAAAGATGCTTGTGCATCCTTTGAACCAGTAGTTATGGTTCAGCGCAGTATCAGTTCTCACTTCAGTAATCTGTGCTGACATCCTTTTCAGCTAAATCCTAAAACATCAATCCTAGTCCACTGAAGTCAGGCCTCAGGCTGATGGAGCAATAATGATGTTATATATGAGCCTGGGAATTTGACTTCCACAAAAGCCTGGAAGAAACACAAAGCTACCTATCTAGCAGTGTCTGAAGCACCATAGCCCTGCTAGGAGTCTGGGTCTTGTGAACACAGGGTGCCATGAACAGAGAACCACACTAGTCAGTAATTAAGGCAACATTCAGGTATGTACTGACCATTAGAACCAGAAATGAAATAATTACTTTCCAGCATGGCAGACCTAATGTGCAATTACCTGTTAGAACACAAACAAAACAAAATATACTGTTTGATGGGTAATAAATTAATTTCCCTGAATTGAGTCTGTTTTGCTAATGGCAGCAATTGGTGAGTGATTTCTCCCTGTCTTTATGCTGACCCAAGCCTTTCATTGTATTTTATCTCCTCTGCCCATTAGGGAGGAGAAGGATAGACTGGCTTTGGTGGACACCTGGCATCCAGCCAGGGTCAACCCACCACACAAGTATGAGCACATGAGCTACATGGGCATGCAAGTACCCTTGGGAGTAATACATTGTGCATGTCTTCTGTTATCTGCTTGTCACCCTTCATGATCTCATAAATTTTAACTTTGGTAAAGATGACAAGATGTGCCCTTCATCTTTCCAAGTACTGCTGCTCTTCTAACAATGTCAGGAGGGGAAGCTCAGAACTGCTTTGCAGCTGTTGGCTTTCTACAGGACAGAACTCAGAAATGGGCACAGCTTGGCTACAGAAATGTAACAGTGGTAATGGCAAGTAGGGAAAAAATTAGTCCATACCACTATTAAGCTATAGCTATCACTGACATTCTAAGAATGCAATTACACAAAGCATTATCTCAAAGACAGTTTTGAAAATATTTTCTAAATATCATCATATAATGTTTCAGCCTCATCTCCTTATGGAGAACAAGAAAGTAGAATTTTTTCCCAAGGCAACAAAAAGGAATTAATGTTTTCTGGCTTCCATTCAATAATAGTTTAATAGCAACTATGCAATAGAGATTAATACTTCTATTTCTGTGGCATGATAACAGCCTTAGGATAGCATATGGCCTGGCCAACAAACACAGCTCTACAGACATCTCTTGAGATGTACCAGCTCAAGGCAGCCAAGGGCTGAGTCCCAGCACTTGGATCATTTGCTATTTTCACTTTGAGTTCACAAGGGAAACAGCTTTCATTGGCATCTCCTGGTAAAAATGTATTGCAGACCCAAGTCTAAGTAATCCTACGGGTCCTCTATGCAGGTTTATGAGCTGAGGAAAATAAAACCACACTGCCTGCCAGTCTTCTTGAGCCACAGCTGTTTGATCAGATCTTGCAAGCCCTTTCTAAAGAGCTCAGCAGGAGAAAAATGTCAGACATATAGCTCCCAGGAGGCTTCATAGGAGCATATCTACAAACCAGACGGGAAATGTATCCTTCACTCTACATCCTCCCTGTCCCCCTTCCTGGCACAGGATTTCTGTAGCACTGTAACAAGGACAAATGAACAGAACTAACACAATAGCACAGTCACAGTCATACTAAGAGAAACCTTCATACCAATTTCTGTCCTCAGCCATTAAGCTGCCTGCATAACCAAATGTCTTGTGATTAAATTATACACACCACAGGTCACAGGGGAGCCCTCTGTTCATCCGCACAGACATTATTTTGCATAGTAGTGTCTCAAATGGCAAAGGAGAAAGCATGTCATAGAGGTTTTTATTTAGCCCAAATGCTGTTAAATAATTCAGGTCATTATTAAAATATGAAACAAGATTCAAATAGAAAAAAAATATTTAAATTTTTAAACAGGGAGCATTTTAAACTCTTTATTTGGATGGAATATATCATTCCAGCGTGGCTTTTAGCAATACAAAGGTCAGGATTACAATCTAGGTGGAATGCTAACCTAAAGTACACACATTCAATTCAAAAATACCAAAAATAACAGTGAAAATCTTTAAATAGTTTGTTCTGATCTCATTAAATAATTGACACATTGCACAAGACACTCAGTATAAATTCTCCTAAGGCACTAGTGATGCTAAGGATGAATTCAAATTGCTTGAAGTGACAATGAAATTTAAGCATATAGTCTATGCTGATTTTTCTCTATCTTCATAGTCTGCAGAGAGGAACAGATGCTTCCACATGGTGATTCATTCTTCCTACCTTAAGGAATTATGTACCCTCTGCAGTCTCCTATTCAATTTTGGCTATAGAAAGACCACAGTCACTTTTTGTAGCCTAGCCCACTTTTTAGACTGTTCATTTAAATTTCAATTACATTTATTTAAATTTAATTCTTTTTCACATCATTAGCTGATACAAATCCCACTGTATTACAAGAAAAAAACTCAGTAACCTGATTTAGTGTGCACTGACTGGTTTTGTTAGAAGTTATCTAGAACTTTAGTTGTCATTAAAGCTAGAATTAAGTGAATAACTGATTTTTCCAAACAAGTGTCAAAAGCAAAAGAAAATAAGATCAATTCAAATTCCAGATTTATTTTAACTCAATCTAACCCAAGACTTTTAATTCTATAGCAGATTACAAAAATGTTTCATATTTGAAATAAATATTTCATCTAGAGACAGATGAAATGAACTGTAGAAGGATTTGGGAAGATGTGGGCATTTGTTACAGATTCCCTAGACAAAAGTAGCCCTCAAATCTTTCTGCAAACTAGCAGAAGCTCACATTTTTGTGTGATTTCAAACATCCACACATCCTGAAGATCAGTATGGCACTGTGGAAGCAATTCATAAAGCTGCTAGACTAACACTGCTGAATGTATCTTAATGCAAACCTGGTAGAACAGCACTGCTTAATGGCAAAATGATGCTGTGCCTATAAAAACCCACAGAGAAACTTGCACTGATTTCAATGCAAGAACTCAACAAGAGGAATAATACCATTTGGGGAAAGATTCTTAAAATAAACAGTAAAATACATTGTTCAAGGAAACTGAATCATAGGAAAACTGGAATATGGATCCCTTCTTCCATACTGAAGTCCGGTCCCAAGGTACAGTATATGATAGATCCGTACTATTGATTTTAGTTGAACATCCGCTCAAATCAAAATTACTTACATGAGATTGAGAAAATAATTCTTTTTTAAAGGGATACTAGCAGCACGATTTTGAATTCAGTTTGTATAAATTATGTAAAAGTAGTTTCATGTCAGACTGTATATTAATTTCCCTACAAAATTTTAAACCAGTAGAGTTGTGTAAATTTTAAACCTTCCTATTTCAGTCTATTTTTTTTCTCCTTCTCTCTAATGGTAGGGTGACCCACATATGACCCACATGAATGGAACTGGAAGTGAACTTGACAGGAGATAGAATAACCTAACTCAATGCATTGTAAGCTCTGAATATTTTTTTAAATTTAAACACCAAAAAAGTGGTAGAATCTTACCTCCGATCTCTTTACTTAAAACTTTCACAACACAACTTTCATGTTAAAATTAAAAGGAAAAAGAGCTTTGAACAGATATTTTTGTAGATGACTGGTGTTCTTTAGTACAGACTCATAAAAAATCGTTTTAAATATAACAATTTTTCTGACAGTATAGAAGATAAAAAATAAAAATATGCAATTTTTACAATCCTGTATTCACTGCGAGAAGCCTTAACATTTATAGTTTCTAAAGTCTCATAATTCATGTCTCGTCCATGTGTACTACTCAAAGAACTCCATGACTTTTAAATGTATTTAAACCCACTTTTAAAGCTCTTCTGCCTTTCATAATTGCATTAGAAGTGGTTCAAAAAGACATAGCTATTCTTAGCTGAAGAATATGTTATCAGTTGCCTGATGAAACAGCAATTAATGATGGTTATGTTCAGTCCTTGATGGTAGAAGAGAGCCCTGGTCTCATTTACATCAATATAAGCTGGGCAAAATTTCAGTAAAATGATAAAAATTAGCCTGGTTTAAATCATATAGCAGTTTAGTAAATGGGAACAAAAGAGATACTTGCTTTCAAACTAAGAATAAATGATACACTGTTTAAATTAATTTTCTATTAAATAAAATTACTGATCTTAGCAGGTTCATTATCATATTTCTTGTTGATGAAGACCTCAATTAAGTCAACATCTTCAGTAAGGAAAATATGTTGACTGCTTAAAAACTTATTGAAACTAATATTTTAGCTGATACTTTAGCACAAAAAGCTCATAATGCACCCATCATCAAAAGATTCAGAATGAGAAGATCTTTTAGAGACAGATCTTGTACTGAGAGCATCAACACTTGAAGAAAGACACAGAACATGTGAAGATCACATGGGAGCTGGCTTGGGCACAGCCAGAGTAATCAGAGAGAAGAAAATTGTCCATTGTTTGGAACCCCATTTAAAACTACAACGATACTTACAATGAAGTACCCATTTTGTCTAGCTGGGACAGGCACAGAGACCTAAGACTGCTTAAGAATTTGGTTTGTACACCAATAAATAGATTAAAGACCAGCTTAATTTAGGTTGGAAGGAGCCACTGGAGGTTGTATGAATGTTAATTTGATACACTTGCTTTAAAAAAGTAGTATCCTTTGGATAACATTCCAACTTAATCAGTTTGTGGAGTAGAATCAATTTTCTATGAATGGTATAGGTTAAATATATCTATAAATATCTGTAAATGCAGGTCAAATTACTTTTTCACCTTCTTCTGAAAATCATTATAGTGATTCGACCACCTTGCATTACTTCTAAATATATCCCACTAATTTCTAATCTTCTGCATAATCTAATTCAATGTTCAAAGTAGAAGCTGTTTTGATATTGCTTGTTACAGATGCTTTTGTTGCTAAACAATATATTTTGCCTCAATTGAGCTGTTGCACCACTTTTTCTACCAAAGTCAGCCAAGGTAGCTCTAGGGCTTAAGAAAGAAGGTGCCATAAACTTCAATACTGAACAGTTCTACCCTTACACAAACCTTCCCACAGGTATTCATGGCCATGTCACCACAGGCACATCCCTGAAAAATATGAAAAGAATTCACAGATGAAGAAGTTCACTTGATTTCTTCATTATGGAAAGAGTGTAAATGCAAGGAAGACTGTTAGATAAACCAAATGAATGCCTGTCCTTTCTCTTCTTTACAGAAGAGTTTGGACTAAAATTGCTATCATTTCTTGAAGATTTGTGTGCACATTCTCCCTCAGTAAAGGATATTATATTTCACAGTATGAGTGAATTGTACAAGTAGGTTACATTTAATGAGGAAAAAGTACTTTTTTTTTTTT
>VZTT01026454.1:1155-19162 GCA_013400855.1 Buphagus erythrorhynchus | reverse complement strand
TTTTTTTTTTTTTTTTTTCATACATATTTGCCTTAAGAAATAAGGGCAGTATAATTGATGAAGTGTATCCTGAAGTTCTACAGGTCATTTGAATCTCCTTTTCAATGTCTCTTGAAATCCAGAAATAGGAGAGACTGGAGGAAGAACTTACTGATAACCTGAGGTGTTCAGATCTGGAGGCTTGTTGGAGTCTTATGGACTAGATCCAGGCCTATTGGTGATTTACATATTAACAGCAGTTTTTATTTTTACCTAAGCAATTAATCATGACCTAATTCTGACCTAGTGTCATGGTTTTCCCCTTGGTGTATTTAACTGCTTCCTACTTAAGGTATTTGACTAGAATATTCAATTTTTGGTAGCTAGTTTAAAATTCAGAATAATTTTTAATATTAAGTAGGACATTCAGAGCACTACTTGCCGTTACTTCAAGAATTTGAGGATGTCCAGCTTCAGTCATGTAATTCTTCATTCTTTAACAAAATATTTTTACTGCTTTTGTAGCTCAGTTCCTCTTAAAACTGTGTTTGAATGGATTTGTATATTTTTAAAGGCTATCAGGAAGCTAAAGAGTTAACTTAAGAAAGCAAGATACTCTTCAGATGCCTTGTGTTATGCCATAGAATATTTAATGGGGTGTCTTCAAAAATAAGGGTACTAAGGTTCTTATTTTATTACATGCCTGAATTTTTGCATTATTTGTTATATGTTGACTGGTGATATCATTAATTGAAGAAGACATTTTCTGATTTTTTTTTTTCTGTAGATGAGCAGAGAATCTACCTTTTAATTTATTGAATAGAAGGAAGAAAAACAGGGAGAGTCATTTATCTGGTTATACAGCTATTTGTGGTGACATTTCACGATATTAAAATCCTTGCGTACTGAAAAAGAAATCCATGTAAAGTGTTAATAAAACTTACATGGAAAAGACACAAAGAATACAGGCACCAAAAACGTTAGAAATCCTTCACAAGACTGACAACCTTTGAGTGTCCTGCATTTGAGTGGCTCCATGGAAGCACTAAACCAGAGGCTCACTCTTAGCAGGAATCCATTGATTCTAAGCGGGTTCACTGGAGTATGTGAGAGTGGCTCTTGAAATGGCAGGAGGCAACCACTGTGTATTTTTGAAATAGTGTGAGATAGGCAGCACTGTCCATTTATGTTAGTGTTATGATTGAGGAAATTATGATTAACAGAAAATTTCTCTTTGCATTTGTGCATTAGCAACTGGATCATTAATGAATGTATGGGAGTAATCGCCTGAACTACAAGTCTAATGATCTACTGCAGAAGGAGATATTTATAACTTAGTACTTAGATATTGGGATAACTGTGAATATTGTCATTTGGGAGGCACTAGAACAGGATTCACACAGAAGTTGTGAATGCCTCACTCTGGGATTGTTCAAGTCCAGGTTGGGTGGAGCTCTGAGCAACCTGGTCTAGTGGGAAGTGTCCCTGCCCCTGACAGTGGAATTGGAGAGATGATCTTTAAAATCCCTTCCAATCCGAATCATTCTATGCTTGTAGCCAAACTCTACTAATTCTAATCATAGGAGAATGTCCACTGAGTTGTGCTTGTGTTTGCATGAGGGACAAGAATGACCAGTTGTGTCTCAAGTTGGTTAATCTGAGAAGGAAAGAGACAGTAAAGTGTATCAACTAAAAATTCATTACACAATTTCTGCCTATTTAAGAACGATGCTAAAAAATTGCAGCCAACCACCTGCTGAGATATTTTACCTGCTTCCTGCCTCTTCTGGAAAAGAAAAAATGCAGTTATTTGGTTTCACGTGCTCTTTAATATGATGCATAAAGATCATTGCAAATAAGATTAAGAGAGCAAGTCTTTCAGAAACCTATTTGGCAGGCCTGGAGATCTACTAACAAGGGTGTAATTTGTTACCACTTTCCATAGTCCAAGCATAATCTTGTCTGAAATATCCAGTTTCTGGATGGATAACATCCAGATAAAATTGGGAAGCAGCATGAAGTACTATGGAGGCTTTGTCAACCTCTTTAGTAGTCCTGCCTATCATTACTGAAATAAATTTCCTCTTAACTATACAAGTTCCTTCAAGAACTAGCTTTCCATAAAAAGCATAGATCTTTGATGTGTTAATTTATGTTCATTTAAGATGTAGTGGCTCTCAGTAAAAAGAAAAAAAAATTGAGAGGGAAATACAAGTGGCTCATTTTCATATCGCTGAGTTAAATTTTTCCTCCTAACAAAATTTATATTGTGACTAGAAGGCTGCACTGGTTTTCATTTAATGTTCTAATTACCTGAGTAGTATTGCTAAACAGCAGACAAAGGTTGATGAATAACCTCATAATTCAGCAATAGGTAGAGCTGTAGCATATGAATAACTTATAAGGATACAAATGAAACTTTTCTTTTCTAGATGATGTTTCCCATTAACTAATACTAAACTGATTGTTTGCATTGCAGTTGTAGTCTAAAGAGCAATACCAGCTATGATCCAAGATTCATACTTGGAAATCACACAAGAAGTCACTGTCCTGACCACTTTGCCCAAGAGGTGACATTTGGAGCACAGTATGAATTCACATTAAAAACACTCATCGCCAGCAATTTTCTTGCTACTAAAAGATGTTGTATCAGATTCAGTCAAGCTGCAAGTAATTTCAAACCCATTAACTTTGTAGACCTTTGTACTGAGCTGAATTTGGCTTGCATGAACTCAGGTCCATGGTTAAAATAATACAGTATTTAAAACCAGAAACACATACAGATGTGATACAGATAGATATAAATAGGAGGGAAGTGCCTCTTATTATGAATAGTTTATTTAACTGATTATAAAATGATTTTTTTTTTATTGTAACAGGAAATATGTAATCAAAGTGCAATGGTATTGTGTTAATATTATGACATTGTTATTTTCATTAGTCAAAACAGAACAAACTACAGATCCAGTGTAGTTAATTTATGGGGAAGAGGATAGCAAATGAGGATATATTAAACGTACTGGAGATCAGTTATCTGAGTATCATAACACAGCATTTTTTAAAGAAGTTCTTGCACACACCATACTCATAAACTAATGTGCTTACTGGATCAGAAAAAGATTGATGTACTCCAGTGACCTCAACAGAGACTCAAAGCAGGAGTCATAAAGGAATGAGTAAGTACAGAACAGGAAGAGTGTGATACTTCTGTCAGTGCACCTACTATGTTCAGGGATATGTCAGGTTATATCTGTGTGATTTTCCTTAATGATCTTGGCAGATCTTTGTTGTGTGAATTTGTTCTTAAATCTGCCAGTACTTTGATCTGCTTGGTACAATGTGTCAACAACTTCCACAAGAGGAAAAAGAATTCTGAAAAAATGATGTTCAGTCCTTTAGTTGTGGTGTTGTAAGTAGTGGAGTTGTACCAGTCCCTTACTTGACTCTTCTGTGGCATTCATAATTGCACGTAACAGTGAAGTTGCCCATCTCTTATGTGATGGACTCAGAACTACATGTTACATTCATGGGCTTTCCAGTGAATTGAATTAAATACCTTTTTTTTTTTTTTTTCCTGCTTAGTAGTCAGTTTTAAAGCATTTTATTTTCCTACTCTTTTGCTAGTAGTTATTATAATTTAACACATGGTAATGTGAATTACTTGAATTTTAAGCTGATCTGCATCAGGCCAATTGTAAAAAAGCTTCCTTGTTTGTAAGTATCTCTTTTGCACTACAATCAGTGTTGCAAGTTGTGCCTTACAAGGGGGTGAGGGCTAAAACTGGTCTAGCAGTAATCCTGGTGAAACAAATGCTGAGAGAGATTTGATTGCTAGAAAGATGATTCCCATGAATGAGCTTATGGAAAGAGCAGTGGTACTTTAAAAGAAAGCTTGATACATGAGTAAATGGATATAGACTGATTAAAAACAAACAAACCAAAAACAACCCTTCAGGATGAAAATTAATTTCTGACCAAAAAAGCAGTGACTCTGGAGCATACAAAGAGGAGGGAAGAAGTATTGTTAGTCTTAAGATGGTTCAGAATCATAGAATGTCCTGAGTTAAAAGGGACCCACTACGATTGTGGTATCCAACTCCTGGCCCTGTGCAGGAGACCCCAACAATCCCACCATGTGCCACAGAGCACTGTCCAAATGCTGCTTGAGCTCTGTCAGGTTTGGTGCTGTGGCCACTGCCCTGNAGGAAATTGTAACTGCAGTGAGGTCTCTCCTCAGTCTCCTCTGCTCTGGGCTGAAGAGAACAAGTGACCTCAGCCACTCCTCACTCGACTTCCCCTCCTGACCCTTCTCTATCCTCATTGCCCTCTGATGGATGCTAATATAATATAATATAATTCCTATACTGAGGCAGCAAAAGCTGCATACAGAACTTAAAGTGAGGCTGCATCAGTTCTTACATAGTGCAGCCTTAAATTCTTTGCATTCATTCTTCTTTTTTTTTTTTTTTTTTTTTTTAGCAATAATAGAGAATTGCAAAGACAACATTGTGCAACATTTAAACGTGGTCTTTGCTAATCACCTGAATGATCTGGTATAAGGAATCTCTGTTTTGCAATAGAATCTTTGGTTCTGCTGCTTTCTGTTTGTTTTTTTGTTCCTGAATTCTAATTTTGTAAATCTTGTCTTATTCATCTTGGAATTTAAGATGAATTATATCCAGCTGGGTATTGCTGTCTGTAACAAATAATTCAGCAATTCACATACTCCTCTGCTTTCTCAGTTGGGGAGCAATACCCAAATTCTGAATTGAGCAAAAGTTAATGCTGACTTCTCCCAGTGGAGACTGTCTGTGGTATTGTATGAATGCCACATCTCCAAACTTTTATTTTAAGAAAACGATGCTACGTGAGATGAGTTCTGCTAACAGAACTGTGCACACCCTGCAGCCACAGAACTCCCACCGAAGTCAAGTGTTTCAGGGGTTGTACTGATTGCACTTTTCAGGGTCTGATTGAAGCTTTCAGGAGTTGTATAAATTCCATATGAGTATGTGGGGAATTTGTTTCAGTGAAGAATAGAAAAATCAAGCTCTTATTTCATGTATATTTAAGTAGTGGGCATGTTTATAAGTAGTGCTGAAAAAGTGTGGGGCTAATCCAAGAGCACAGAAGAACTGGAAACTAAAGGGGTGTTCTAGTGCACCAGATTCTGTTCAAGAAATAAAGTGCAAGAGACAAAAACAATATTTTTCTCTGTACTTTTAAAAAATAAATCCAAAGACACATTGTAAATATTGTAAACTATGATTTCATTACGTCCCTCTGGGAACATAGGCAAAAATTGCAGTTAATCATCAGGGTCACTTAGCTGCAGCCCAGGCTATAACTGTGTTGAGAAGTTTACCATTCAGTATGTAAATCACTTGGTTTTATTTGAGTTTGAGAGTTTTGATTTACTTGTTTGTTTCTGTCTGTGGCATTGTGACACTGGTCAGAATTGTTCTTTAGACGTTCAATATTCAGGTCATGCCTGCAGGTCTGTAAGTGCCACTGTCTGAGCCATCAGATGTTCCATGGATTTGGGCCAGTTTATGGCAATTCCACACATTGGGTTCAACAGCTTCTAGCACTTAGTCAAAAAAATCCTTTCCAGCACCTGTATATTGCTTTTCCGTGAGTTAGAATTCTGTCTTTGGATTATACTGCCTGTGTATGTATAAAATTTATGTTGCTGGGTTTGAGAACTCTCTGAGGTGGTGTTTTCTATAAAGTTCTCCTAAACTTATGGTGGATTTATTCTGATTTTACCAATCTTGTATGAAAATTTATAGAATTCTGTTTACTGTAATGATAGTGATTTTCAATTCTGTGAGTACATGATACAGGTTTTCACTGTGAGTGCATGATATAGTTCTGGTTTTTGTATGTGCTGCTAATTTTAAAAGTAATTTTTATCTTTTTCTTTATCATATGCAAGAATTAGTTTAAATCAAGATTCTTATCTGGATTCTAAAATCTCAGGACTCACCTATTAAACTCTGTGCAGCCCTTTGTGCCATACTCTGACAGCCTTTTATTTTTTTTTGTGGTCCTAGGTACATGAATGAACACTTTATCTGCTGCATAAAAGAGCAGATATCGCTGGGGAAACTATTAAATAAATAGTAAAAATGGTGATGAAAAGAAACAGACTTCTCTGTGCATCATGTATTTTGCATTTTTAGTTACATATGATCTGATTTAGGAAAAAAACAAACAAGCACAACTAAGCAAACCCAGAGATTGTCCTTTTCAAGGGAAAAGCCCTTCTGCTGTTTGATGGAGTTCTGATTTCTGTTCCTCTGTGCTCATTTTAAAACAGGATAGATGACTGCAGCCAGTGAGTGTATGAAAAAATTAAAAGGAAGACTTTATCATCATATAAATATTAAAAAAGCTATTCTAAAGAAACCTTATATTTTTTTAGTGTGATTAATTAATGTTGCTATTTCTTTGTTGAACCTTAAATATGTTTGTGACTATTTTCCAGACTGTGAAACTCACTGAGGAGTGTTCTCAAAGATTTTTAGATACTCTGAGTCTTTAGACATGTAAGTCAATGCAAGGTAGCACTGCAGAAAAAAACATTTATCTTCAAAAGTACACCAACTCTACTTCCAGTGACCTACTGGATATTGAATAAGTAACATCCCTCTTTGCCTTCCTGTAGAAAATCCTGTTTCTGCAGTGATGGTCAGTTTTTATCTATGAAAATGACTGAATTATCTAATTACTTTTATGAACGTTTGCTCAAAAAACCGCAGTGTTGTAACAAGGGGGAGATGGGAAACTCAAGCAGTAGGGAAGGAGGAACCCTGGGTTTTGAAGGTTCATGTTCTCCTCCAACAAGAGATGTTTCTTGGTCAGTGGTGGGGGTTTTCTGTTTGTTTTTTGTTTTGTTTGTTCATTTGGATGTTTGGGATTTTTGATGTGTTTTTTTACTGGTTGTTTTTTTTTAAGGGGTAGGGCTGCTAAAACAAAGCGTTCTGTTTTCATAGTCCAGAGGTGTTTTTATAGAATCATAGAATTGTTAAGGTTGTCAAAGACTATTGATCATCAACCCAGAATCACCACCATGTTGACCACTAAACTGTGTCCTCTGCCATATTCACCCATATTTTGAATGCTTCCAGAGACTGACTCCATCACTTTCTTGGGAAGTCTGTTTCAGCGCTTAACAACCCTTTCCATGGATATCTTTTCCTAATGAAAGCATCACACAGTTTCACATAGCACTGAAAAGACTGGAAGACAATCCCTGCTCTTAAAATTCTGTTACCTGATGTTTTTCTGAAATTCAATCCTAAAAAGAGCTGCACGTGTCTATGATGAAGAATTACTAAAACAGCAGAAATGGCAATATAATAAGCTTTCCTAAGCAGCTGTTAGGAAAAAAACTGCACAGTGAAGCAAAAGCTACTTTTCACAGTAAACACTTTTGTACAAAAAAAAAAGCAAAATACTATTGTCAGTCTGAATTTAATTGTTCATGAAATACCTTTGTGTAAGGTTTAATTTCTACCTAAATAAATATTTGTTTGTTTTGTTTGGGTTTTGGTTTCGTTGGGATGGGATTTTTGGGGTGTTTTGGGGTAATTTTTCTTATTCTTTCTTTACATTATAAAAATACTTTTCCTACTGTCTTACAAGAATTAAAATATGAGTGAAGTCATGCCCCTATGTTTTTTTCTTCCCTAACTGATGTGAAATGAAGCTTAAAGAAACTTGAGAAAAGTCAGAGTCCATCATGAATCCAGAATTGAACCGGCTATTTTGATTTCATTTCAATGCTTTAATAGTCATCCTGCTTTTATTTTATGAAGTGATACACTGCCCAAACTGACATGAAAATATGTGCTGATTGTAAATTGCTTTTATTGTTCTTTGGTGCTGTGCATGTTGATTCCACGAGCTCTGTCTCAAATGGGCCGAAGCTGAGGCTGGAATGTTTGGAGGGCTTGATTTGGCATTTCCTTAGAATCCTAAGGAGTGTCCCTTAGAAATCTTTATTTGAATCTGCAGATTAGCGAGGGGAATGCCCAGTGGTTCTTTTTAAGAAATCAGGGAACCAAAATAGAAATGTGCCTTTTTTTGGTGGGAAAATACATTGGCAGGGGGAAGGGAGAGGAATACAAACAAACAAAAAAAAAGGCACAAAGCCAATTAAACACCCTACTGTGGGTGAAAACAACCTGTAAGACATGTATTTAAATGTTTATGTTCACCTCTCACTATTCTGACAGTACATGAGAAATTACTTTCCTGTGGTTTAGAAATAAAAGCTGTCTTTGAAGAATTAAATAGAATAAACAAACTGTTTTACTTCCATGGCCAACCAGGCTGTTTTGGTGTTCTAAGCTGGTTGTGAATGCTGGACTGGTAATGCAACAGGTGCATGAAATTGGGTGAGAAATAATATTGCCAGTATTAATAAGTTCAGAGCCTGACCAAGCTTTTTTCTTCTTTCCTGCAAAGTCCTTTTGCTAAAATTGCCCAGCTGGATATCTGTAGTTGTGGTTTTGTATCTTTTGGGAGTGAAGGTGGACCTGCTTTTGTCTTCCTGAGTTTTATTTCTATTTAAACATAGGTGACTTGGTGTTAACACAGCTGTCTTTGTGTGAGCCACACACACATTGAAATACCAATGCAAAATTAATTACTGATAATATTAGTTTCAAATACAGAAATAGCTAAATAATTCTATGTATTTGATCATAGAATAATGTTCTAAAAAGGCAATATTGTTACTTAGGCAGGTGTTTTGAGCGAGCAGTTTACAGGGTGCCAAATGCTGGTGCAACCCTGTGTAGTTTCTTTAATCCCACAGTAGAAAGGCGAGTAGGGAAGGGCTCTGGAATGTGGATTGGAATGCATGTTCCCTGATCCCTTAAAATAAGTGAGAGAACAGAGTAATTAGAGGGGCAAAATTTATGTGTCCCTTTCGCTGTTTGTACACACAAGAAGTTATCTATTGCTGCAAATTGGATTGGCTGTATAAAGAGCAACATAATTTATTTAGAGCTACGTCTAAAAGACTTGGAAAAGAAGAGTGGAAGAACAAGAAGGGGATTGTAAAGAGAAGAGAGGTACAGAGAATGCAGCTGTACTTTTGTACAAGTAACTCATGTAATTCATATATATTGATGTATTTCATTACAGCAGAATTTGTGTTTTAACTATTGGCAAGGTAGAGAGCTGGAGACCCAACATTTCAGTTAGGGCTTTAAACCTGTATGTAAGGGCTGTTGAAAATGCATATTTTATATCTCAAACCAATCATATTTCATAAATCCATAAAATCAATTGCCACCTCCTTCTGCTGATCTATGAATATTCATGCTTGCACTTCTTCCCCAGACTACTTGGAAAAATGACGATGTGCCTTTGAAATGGATATGCGTAGTTGTTTCTTCAAAGTCAATAACATCACTTCTGTGTAACTATTCTGGTGCTTGGATGCTGTTCAGTGTACATTCACTTAGTTTCTGAAAGGGATGTTTTGGGCAGCTTCCTTGCTTGCAGCCGTGGTGATGGCACAAGAGGCACACGCACGTGCCCCGGCACTGCTTCTGCAGAGGTCTGAGATGCACTGCTCCCCTCCTGGCTTCTGCAGGGTTAAAATAAGACCCCTTTTTTTTGTCTTTCTGTAGGGATTACTCAGATGAACAGAAGCATTATTTACACTAACACAAGATAAATTATGATTAAAATTGATGGCATGTATCACTGGAGTAACTCAACAGAATGGCAGTGCAATTTGCTCAGAAATACAAGGACTTTTGTGTGTGTGTATAGAATAGTTTTAATTTCTCTATTCAGTTGGATCCTTAATAAATATTTTTCAATTTCTCTTATCTTTAATTACCATTTAAATGCTTCTTGAAAATGATGTGGGTATCTTAGTAAAACGTATCCCTTTTATTACTTTAATGAAAATGTGAGGGTTTTTCTCATGCTTAAATAGGCTCCTTGATTTTGCAGTTATAAATTTATTAGAGATTAGTTTGTTGCATGTAATATGTTCCTTGATTTTTTTAATCTTGATTGTTGATTTTTACAGACCAAATCTGTCACTTTGGTAAACAAGATGTTTTATTTAATCTCCAGTCTTTAATGCAGCCTTCTGAAAGACGGACCTTTTTGAGTGCAGAGTTCGTTCTCATGTTGCTGGTGCGTGTTTCTGACCAGAATGCAAAGTAGCTTGAATCCATACATTCTTTTTTTCCTGTACTGGGATAGCTGCCAAATCTATGTCAGCGATTAACTTCTGAATGTGTCAACTGTAACAAATACAGTTCATTGTTTCTTGACTAGTTAACAGCTAGTTTAAAAGGCAGAAACAGCCTCAAATGAAAGGGAAGTACTGTACATTTTGTATCTAAAATCTTCAGGCTCTTAAAACCACTGAAGAAAACAAAAAAGAAAATTAAGAACTAGTTCTAGGAGGGATTTCTAGGTACCTAAAAATACTTAGCTGATTCTTCAAGTCAAAATATACCAGGTAACTGGGTAATGGAGTTATCTGACAAAATTATGGTCAGTTGCAGGTAATTTTCAATAAAGGATTATATAATTCAATATCCGAGCTTCTGTTTCGCTTGTGTAAAGCAAAACACCAACATCCCTTTTCCTCCTTCCCTCTCTCCCATCCCCCCCCCAAAAAAAATCTTCCAAGAAGTCTGTCTTGAGCTGTTAGAATATTTGAGATACTACTTAGAAAAAAGATAAAACAAGAAGGAGGAAAAAAAAAACCAACCAAACAAACAAAAATAACAACAACAACAACAAAAACCCACAAAAAAAACCCCAACCAAACAAAAAAAAACTTATTCAGAGAACCTAAGAGTATGGAGATTATCTAAAATGAAGTACAAAATCAGTTTAGAGTATTGTGATAATAATACTCTTCCTCCTCACAGACGTGCATGTTCTAATTATTAATGTTTGGCATTTCTTAAGTTTACAGGCTGTTTGCACAAAGTTACCATAATGTAATATTCACGTTTATTGTTTTTGGTAAATTTTCCTCTGCAGGTAAAATGGGAATGGTTTGCTGTATCTTTAATTAGTTCTTTAGGCTTCATGTAGACCTTCCAAATTTTAAATCAGTTATCCCAGCAGAAACATTTTGCTATTCAAACTGCAATTTTTGTATACCTATGACAGTTTTTTGCTTTCATTTTCTTTTAAAGGTGTATTTGTATATTCTGTCTTGAGCTTAGCTTGAAGATACTGGTAGTAAATGAAGACAAAAGGGGTGGTTGTAACAGGTGTCATATTCAATTTCTTGCATAAGAGGGCAGATTCAGATTTTTTCTTACAGTGGTGGTAGGTGATAAAGCTTTGCTGAGATACAGAATTATTTTCTTTCACTAGTTCATTTGAGCACTCTTATTTTTAGATTGCAGCAAGTGAAAAGTTTGGATGTCCTACTAGGCAGAGCAGAGAAGAGGAATCCGTGCAATGACATGTCAGTAATTTACCAACAGGAGGAAATCTATACTGTTAGACATCTATAAAAACCCAGCTAAACAAAACCACCCTCTGGAAAGCACAGGTTGGGATCATACTGAACAGGTGGTTTGAGTAAATGGTTGGCAGCAAGCTAGACTGCTAGGTGAATTTTTTAAATACAAGGAAAGGTGTGGAAGAGTCTACCATTTCTTAAATTCTGTAAAATAAGTTATGTATGTTAAGAGAGTAGGGAGGGAAATGGTCTTTGCATAGCTAGAAATTCTAGACTTTCCATATGTATTTGTGGGATGAAATGTTACCTCTGAGCACACTGCCAGTGATGCAGCCTGTGCAGAGAGGGCGTAATGTGCAGATTGTGAATCCCAGACCCGCAGCACTCCTCCCTCCTGCTCTGTGACACCCCTGCACCCATTCCCATCGTTTCCTTCTTACACAGGAGTGCTGTGACACCCCTGCACCCATTCCCATAGTTTCCTTCTTACACAGGAGTGCTGTTTCGTTTCAAAGGACTTCGGGCAGTGCTTGCCCCTATGCAGGAGTCAGAATGTTTTATCTTTGTAATGCATCATTGTCTGTATCTGTAGAACAGTGGTTGTGACTCACTAGCCCTATTTGTTTGTCTGTCCTTAACTTAGTATGCAGGGTAGAAAACAGGAGTGGTACTCTGTCTCTCTCCCTCCACCCCCTCCTTTCTCTTCTCCTTCTCCCTTCTGGTGGGAGACCTGTAAGCCTTAGGAAAAAAGCCAATTTCAGATACCTAAATAAAAAAATCTAGCAATTCTCATCTGATATGCAAACCATCTTTAACTCAAGTTATGCACTTACAGCTCAGATCTTTCTGAAATCTCAACCACTCCCACCATCATTTCCTGCTGTTACTTTTAGTAACTCTTTTTGCTGGTGATGATAGAACACATTGAGTTTATCATATGCATTCTTGAATCCAAGATCTTTTCAATTCATTATCGTAATGCCAAGATTCTGTAAGGAGGGGAAGGAGGTATTAGAAAGGGCAAAGAAAAACTGATGGCAAGGGGTAATGATAGGAAGATTTTTGAATTGCAAGTGGAAGCCAAAATGAATGAGCAAGTAATTTCAACCTCATGATCTTAAATGAAACTGAAGATTTACTGACAAATTCTGTATTTTTGTGTAAAAGATGACTGACCAGTACAGGTTTGCTGCTCTTGCACAAGTAGTGTGCAAGGCTGTATGTGTAAATATAGCCTAGCATCTCATATAGCTGAAAAATATGAGTAATTTTATTTAGGTGCACCATTTTCCCATGTTTCAGTGAAATCTGTTCTTTTAATATTGTTTGAAATTCATTTTTAGGAATAAGTATTCATGCAAGATAAGAAAGTGTATCAGGACATGTGAGTACATGGGTTTGTTTACTCCAGAGTGGAGAGGGATATATTTGGAGTCTTTAACAATCCAAGAGGCAAATGGAAGGAAAGAGAATTATTCTTTAGTTCAAGTATATGCTTGACATAGGAAAAAATGAGTTTGAGATGATTAAACATCTTTAGTCTGAAAATGTAATTGTTCTGTCCATAAGAGTGAAGAAAATTGGAATAGCCTTAAAAAAAATATTTGTATAAAATTAACTGATTTTAATAGGGGAAATTGATTTGAGGGTGATGTTGTAATGCTGTGCCTGCAGAAGGACACTAGGATCTTTAACTTAATAAAAAGAACCAACCAACCAAACAAAAAAACAAGCAGACAAACAGCACTTTTGGGGTAATTTTTGGAATTAAACCTTGAAATTTCTTATTTAAGTCTGTATTTGGTAAATTAAAAAGTACATTGAAATTAAATATTTAATACTTTAAAGAATCCATTCCAAATATTAGCATTGTTCAGGAAATTTTCTAGAATTTTAGGTTTGTAAAATCTGTGCAAGGATTTATTGTGTATCTCAGTTTTCACTTATTTCATGTCCTCATTATGGATTTGTGATAATTAAGTCCAGAATTTGAGATTAAAAATAGGTAGAATTTCACAAGTGCTTTGAAATATGACTGTAGAGTCCACTATTGTACACCAAAACAAATGGTTTCTTAATGCTTTGACTTCACAAAATAAGTAGCAAATCTCAAACAGTGGAAGAAAATAGAAATTACGGCCATTAGAAAAACAGAAGCATAACTTTTTTTTTTTGTGGAACTGACACAGACTATTCTGGATATGTTTAAAGAAAGATCTGGTACTTAGAGAAGTCATAGCCAAGTAAGTTTTGCCAGATTGTTACTGAAAACATGAAATAATCATTATTTCCTCTGCAGAGGAGAACTTAAAAAGTGACTCATCTTGAAGAGAAGATTTTTACTTGTGACTTTTGTATGTTTTTAAATAATTAATGATAAGACAAATTTCTGCCTTTTTCCTATGGTTATGTCATTCATTTTCTTCAATGTAGCTGTTTTTTTTCTAGCTTTTCCAGACTGCAAAGAAGGCTGGATACCCATAAGAGAGGCAAATGTTCTCCTGAATGTGCTCTATTTATGGTTTCAGTCAGTGCTATAGAACCAACTTTGCCTAAGAAAAAAACAAGAATCATAGTGCCAGCAAATAACTTACATTCAACATGTCAAAGTCTAGTTCCACACATTCCTTGAAAAGAAAGGACAAATGAAAGAGTGTGGAATGTTTTATATCCTCTCTTATGAAACAGCAGTTCCTTGGCAGGACAAATTTCCAAATTTTGTAACTTAATAGACCTGTTTTTTCTTTTATATGTAAGTACTCTGCCAAGTTGTTTAGGCCTTAATTTACAATTATATTGCACTGTCATTTAGATTTTAATATTTGCCACAAAAAAAATCATACAGTATTAGTCACATTTTTCTGATGAGACGCATCTGATGAATATCAGTGAATCAATGGGGGAAAGAAATTTATACCACTACTAATGTTCAGTTCATATGATTTTGAAGTATATCAAAATATGCATGTATATGACAAAGCACATAATTTATTTGTAGTTATAGTTTGTGGACAATAATGTTTTCCAGTAATTTATTTCCAAATATATTAAATCCTGTTTACCACCTAATAATTGTTTGAATGTGTTTTCTTTGATCATAAACTTTGGACCCTTGTCACTTATGTCTTCTGATGGAATACACTTTGTGAGGTACACAAGCTCACATTATTCTAGTATATAATGCAGCCTGATTGTTCTGGAGTTTTTGGGAACGCCTGGTTTCTATTTCTGTTCCATGTTCAAATGCTCTTCCGGTCTCACATTAAATCATTCAATGGCATCATAACTCCAATTTAATATGTCCTTAGTTGGTACATCTCATAAATGATTCCATATTAGAACACAGTCTTTAGCTTTTTGCAAAACAGTAACCACATGATTTCCACCTGCATTCCCTAAATAGGTTTGGCTAAATGCAATTCAGTGAAAGACTTGCAATTTAGAAATAAAGCATTGCTTTTAAAGACATCTCTGCAACAATCTTCACTTTGCTACTTTATTCTTCATTTTATGACATATTATTATCTTGTGTCAGAGAAATATGAATGAATCAACTTAAAATATTTGTGCTGTGTTTTTTCTTTGCTTGCAATATCTTAATTCTATGTTTTAAAAAAAAAGGTAATGAAGTATAATTAAAAAGACTTTATATCTCTTATGATATCAATATATTTTATACTTTGCTCTCTAACTAGAGAGGAAATTCTATGTCACAAAATAAATCAAAAACAATTCTCTTGCATACATACTATGAAAAAGTAAAAGAATTTAAAACAGGGATTTTTAAGGCAATTACATATGAAGATAACATTTTTAATTTTTTAAGGTACTGAAGAACTAAACCAAAACAAAAGTTTCATGAAGAATGGGGAAGGACATTCTAAATCTGTCGATCTAGATCTACTTTAGGTCTTGCATAATATTAAATATGTGAAAAATTATGTAGATCCACAGACAGACACATAAAATTAACAATCCTTTCTCCCAGGGGAAACCATCTCCATCTTTGCTTTGAGATGCAATTTGTAGTAAAGCTAAATTGGAGGTTTGGTTCTTGGGATTTTGTTTTGACATGTAGCCAATTATGAATTTCTCCACCAACCCAGCTCCATGTAGTCTTCCTGACTGCAAGTCTCCTGGTGTCTGCCCTTGGAAGAGAGTGAAGTTTGCGTGGAAGACTTGGTTTAGGAACTGCAGTGTCTTTGGCTGGAGATGGCTGGAGGGTCAAGAGATGGACGATACAGTGCCTTCCTTGTTCTCAGCCTTCTTTTCTCCATTATCTGCATCCAGCAAGGACTGAAGAGTGAAAGAATGCTTGTTCTTCCTCTTAGCTAAAGCAGCATGGTGCTTATGAGTGAATTGCACTGCTAGTGTAGAACATGAACAGGGCAGGATGACTCTACTACATCATCCAAATGTTGTATTTGCTTATATCTGTTTTGTAAAACTGTATTTCCTTTAAAACACATATTGCATTGTGCAGAAGCACATGCAAGGGGCATGGCAGACCCTAAAGGAAATAATGTGCTGTTCCCATAATGTCTGTGAAGAGATCAGCCATGCATTGTCTTTGGCTATCACGTTTTTTACTGCTGTCAGTTACAACATATATTTGTCTGGTATGTGTTGGATATATTCAAGAAGCAGCAGTTCTGTGTAACTGATCTCCTGACCCAATTGCCTCAAATCACTTTGTCTTTTGTTTGTTTCTAGCAGTTGTTAACATACACACACTGGTGAAAGAGTGTAAGGCTGCAGGATTGTATTTGAACTGGTTCTCTGGTTGGATGACTGCTGCTGAGCCTTCTTAATGAATTTCTGAATTTTAAAAGAACAAATCTTGGAGGTTTTGTCAGAATATTTTTTATCAAGTTTTGTCCTCTCTATATGTTAATGTTAGTGGTAGACACAAAGTATGTGTTCCAGTTCAGTAGTTAATTCGGGGATTTTCTCTTTTTTTTCTTGACTGGTTAATTTACAGTAACAATTTTATATTACAGAGTTCCTCCCACTGTCTCTGTACATAAACAGGTTTCTTATTAAATTATCTCCACCTGGTGGCAGCATGTCATAGCTAGCAAGGGAGTAACAAGCTGAACTGCAGCATTTTTTAATTTAACAGAAACATAACATCAAAGCTAGTTAAATCAGATGAGTCATTTATTGCTTAAAAAACCCTGTAAATATGCATGAAATATTTTGTAGCTGAATGTGGTGTCTCGTATGTAATTGGATCTCTAACTGATAAGTATCCCAAGCCTTCAAAATGCAAGTTGATTGCCATGAGTTCTGTTGGCACAATTGTATTAATGTCTGCATTGCTTCCCTTAAGAAGAACAATGCAGGTATTTTGATGGGGAATGCCAACATTCAAGAGTGTTTAGCATATCTATTCTGCTTATTCTTGTGGTTATAAAATATGGATTAGGCTGTGCAGCGTTTGCATAATGTGTTTCCTTGGAGGATGTTTTTGTAGTCTGTTGCAAAGAAACGCTCTTTTCTGAAATGCTGAATTGCCAGTTTTCCTCAGTGAAGAAAGGAAACATTTTCAGAACAATAAGCATAGTATCAACAGTATCTTATGAAAAGTCTTGAGGTAAATTCTTAAAAATAGTTTTTAATGCCACAGTTGTCCAAACAAAGTTTACATATGAAGTACCCTGCAAGCAATTCCATATGATTTTAAAATCCTATGTATGATTAAGATTTTTACAGAAAAACATAATTACTTGTTTATCCACAACTGAATGGTCTTTTATGTTTTACAAATAAGATAAAAAAAATTACCTAGTGTAAGGAAGCTACAACAGCATGTCTGGATGGTGTAAGGTGATTTGACCAGCTTAAATCTTGTATGAAAAATGCTTTTGACATCAGGAGAGATTTTTAAGGCAGTAGTCATGTTTTTTTCTGTGGAAAATATTTAGATTTGGGATAAAAAAAAAAAAAAAGGCAAACATGGGTTTAGTTACTATAGTCTGA
The DNA here is from genome assembly GCA_013400855.1 of Buphagus erythrorhynchus. Taxonomy (NCBI): domain Eukaryota; kingdom Metazoa; phylum Chordata; class Aves; order Passeriformes; family Sturnidae; genus Buphagus; species Buphagus erythrorhynchus. The sequence continues at coordinate 1,734 of VZTT01026454.1, read as the reverse complement.
AACAATAATGATCATAAAAAGATTTACTTCAGTTTTTTTTTTTCTCTAGCTAAAAAAATAAGTCATAATGTTACAACACTTTGGTAAGAGCCAATTAACAGCTGACAACTTGTAATAAGTCATGTGGTTTTGATTTAACGCTTATAAATATATTTGTTTATATGTAGTGTCATGTGACATCTGTTATATTACTAGACTTTGAATCAAGCACCCCAGTTTTTTAAATTTATGTGTTTTGTTTTTAATAGACCTCTGGTTTCCATTGCCAAGTTAGCCTTTTTATTGTTGAGTTTAAATTTAACATGTTACTTTGTTGAAGAGTGTAATTATTTTGATGTAGTTGACAGCATATACTGGTTTATGATGAGTTCTTCAGTGACAAACACAACTATAGAAAACTTAGAGCTTGAGAACCTCCTGTGGAAAAGCTAAAATCTGGTTTGATTTCGGTTGCTCTTTTTCTTTGGCCAAGTTTTGAAGAGGAAAATGAAAAAGCAAAGAATAGGCCAACACCAAACGGAAGGAAGTTTGTATCTTTGTGGCAAAATCCATGCTCTGTTCCCAGATCTTTACTTGTTA
>VZTT01026450.1:4892-22074 GCA_013400855.1 Buphagus erythrorhynchus | reverse complement strand
CTGCCTGCAGTGCCCGCCTCGCGCGCTGGGGGGCGCCCGTGGCCGGCCGGGACCGTCCGGCGGCAGCGCCGAGGCTCGGGGCGGGCGGGGGGACGGGGTCGGTGCTCCTGAGCCCGGAGCTGCCTCCGCTCCTTCATCGGCGTCACCCTGCCAAGACAGCGAGCTGCTGCTTTGCCTGTGCGCATCGCCCGTCCGAGCAGCTGCCCGTGCCTCTCTCGAGTGCCCCGCCCGGCCCCAGAAGCGCGGTGACCCCGAGGGAGTTGCAGGCTGGCACACGTTCCCTTACTGTGCCCGGATCACACTGTTTGTAGTGCGCACCTGTGCGCAGTGAGGGCGCATACACCCAGGGCAGCGTCTCTGTCACTGTAAAACTTCTTACAGCAACGAAATACTTGTTACGATCCACACGTTGTAGCAGAGTAGCCCGGGCTTTAGGGAGTCATAAGGGATACTCTGTTCCCGGTTACCTGCGTGGTGCAACCAGCGCTGGCTCCGCTGTTCGCCGTCTCTGCGCAACTTCGTGGATAGGACTAGGAAAGCTTAGAAGTGAATATGCTTAGTTCTGATAGGAAGAAAAATTCCTCTGGATATTATGGTCCTATTATCCTATTCTGTAAGCAATTTACTCTGGAGGTTTTGTTTTGTTTCGTTGGTTTTTTTTGTTCTTTTTTTTTCACCTGAAGTGTAATTTGCAAGCATGTTGTGACTGCATGTTAAAGGCAAAGGACATGGTGTTGAAACTAAGCTCTGTCAGGTAACAAATTCTAATTAAAGACTGAAATGTGGAAGCAGTAGTCACATAAACAAAGTGTAGCATACCGAATAAAATGAAACTGAAATCAGATGCCCTCTCAAGTCCTCCTTAACAGACAGCAACCTGATAAAAAGGACTCTTTAATAAAGCTTGCAAAGCCTCAAGAAAATTAAATGAATGGAAGGTGAAGTTTTTAAAGTTCAAACAGGAAGCAAATAGTATGTTTTTGACATGAAACCTGAATAATCTCTGAAGCAGCTTTCTAATATTTGTGGTCAGTTCCTCATATTTGGAAGTTTCATAATGGTATCTAGGATCTGAGAGGGCAAGGTGCAGGAATTTGAAGTCTAAGCTTTGATGTGACTAGGATTAGGGAGAAAGAATCTGTGATCTAACTGGTTCAGTATGAGTTTAAAATTTAGTAAATACAAGCTACAAAATCACATGAACATTTGGGATTCAGGATCTGTCAAAAAAGGGAGATCTAAAACCTCAAGATATTCAGTTAAATTACTAAGGTAATTGCAAAGTCATGAGCAAAGATATCTTGAAGTTATGTGGACTAGAACTCAAAATAAACTTTCAACTAATGACTTGGAGATCCAGATAAGAAGAACTGAAGCTTTTCAAAACTTGGCTCTGAATAATAAAAAGGAATTATAAAAGCAAATGTCTGGGCAATTATTTGGCATTTCTAATGAGAAGATGCCAACTGAGATATAGAAAAAAATAAACTGGGAGCAAAATATGCATGTGTTGTTGTGGTTTCTTTTGCACTAAAGTTGCGTTGTGCTGCTGAAACAATTCAGTGTATAACCACTGAAGCCAGGGAAATAACATTTGGGTTTTATGTGTAACTGAGATCCAGTTTGCCTAAAGAGCCATATGCCACTCCAGCTCATGTATATAGATGTGAATGAAGCGTGGGCATAGACACAGGAAATCTCATGAAAATCTGCTTAGTCTGCTGAGAGGCAAAGGTAGGAGCAAGGTGAACAACAGTGAATAAATCAAGTGTAGTTGTGCTTTTGAATAATTTTTTTTTTTTAAATAGAAACTTGGCAAATTATGTAGACACATTACTGTCTTTTTTTCCTTCCAAACCGCTGCACTTACTTTTACGTTCATTCTCACATCTGGCGTCCCTGTAGTGATCAGCTCATAACCATTGGCCATTATTTGAGCTTATGCCTGGTAGCTGTTAACAGGCTCTCATTAAAAAAGTGCAGTTTAGAGGCTGGATGAGTTTAATGTCTAGGCTTCTAGACATTAAACTGGACCTGGCTGAAATTGATACAAGCCCACTGTTCCTGAAGTAGATATTGTGCCATACCCATCCATCTGTACACTGTCACTGCTGCTCTGCTTCTCTCATCCAGCATCTAACTACAAGCCTCCTATCACAGCAGGCTGGGAAGATTCCATAGTAGCAGAACTACTTATTCTTGGTTTATGTCCCAATTTTTTACTTGTTTTTGCTTGGATTCTCAAGTTGGACTGACCTTTATTTCAGTTTGCGCTACCAGATCTCATTGGCAGAAGAGAGCCGTGATCTGCACCTGAGTTTAAGTCTTGGGAAATCCTAAAGCTGTCCCTGGGAAACTGTGGGGGTGTATGCTGGGCTTTGCACCACTTGTTAGTGGTTTGTCATTAGTTTTATCTGTTTTCTTTTAGAGCTAGGATTATTAGAAAGGCGACTGAGATGATTCTCGTGTTCGGGCTTGGATGTTTATAATATTTTATTTAAAATTGCAGAAAGTATGACAGCACCTCTAGCTTCTTCCTATAAGTGGGAAAAATGGCCCCAGCTGAGCTTGTTTTAAGGCCTTTTAAAGTTAAACAAACTAATAAAAGTTTAACACCTACGTTATTTATTCTTTTGACCCAATAATAGATTTTGACGAACCTTAGAGTGGTATTAGGCTGACCTAAGCCTAAAGACAACTACTTAAGTTCCATGAAGAAGAAGGAAGAAGAAGAAAATTAACAAAGAAAAGGACACCACCCAAAATTCTCTATTTTGTCTCATATTCGCCACTATACTATAAAAACTTCAAATTTAAAACTCATTACCTGTTGAAAATACACACATTTAACTCACTACACATTTGTGATTTCTAACTCACTATTCATATTTACAAGTTTTCTCCAAGGGTTCAGGTCCAGAGCAGTGTTTTCCAGGGGGCCTGTGCTTGGAAGCACAGAAAGCTCAAAAACTCCAGATTCCTGAGATCCAACAGGAAACTGGCCCCTGCTGCCCTCAACTCAGGGCCAAATTCAGGGACAATTGCCAAAGGTGACATCAACCTAGACACTAAAGTTGGTGGGAAGATTCCTGCTGACACCCAAACCTAGACTTCTCCTAGGTACTTTAAAAATATTTGACTTTAATAATACTGTCACAATGGCACACTGCTTGCACGCACACATTTAGGACTCAAAGGTGTCACTGCTGGTTTGCACTTCCAAAAATGTTTTGCCTCTTCTGTTTAAGATCTGTGGGCCTGAAAGCTTGTTAATCTTTTCCTCCTTAGTGTATCAGATGGGAAAATACTGCCCCCTAAAAACCTCTCTCATTGTATTTGATATCTTTAAGACATCACAATTTTAACCATGCTATGTAATGCTCTTCTGTGCACTTTTTATAAAACAGTTCCTCCATCCACAGAAGAAGTGTCACCATGTATAGAGGAAATCTCTCAGCTTTCTCAATAAAGGGGATGATATTTGGTTTTCAGTAGGAACTGGGTTCCTTACTTCCTCCTTTTGACTTTGAAAATGTGTCTCAGATAAACAAAGAGGTTTATAGGACATCCTGATTTACTAAACATCTGGAAGTGTTCTCTAATCTCGCAAATTAAGCTTTACATCAATAGACAAAATTTTACAGTCTTGTCAACCGTACAAGAAACTGACTCCTGTCAAAACATTGTCCATATATATACTTTCTCAGACAAAATTTGTGTTATAAATCTGCTCAAGATTCCATAACAAATAGAATGAGTTAGCCAAAATCTCTGTGAGTAGTTGAAGAGATAACCTGCAGTACAAACAATGTGATAGAAAAAGAGCTGAAGAATAAGTAGAATGTCCTGGATTTTGAAAGAAAGGAACTAAATATAAAGAGAACAGGAATTACTTTTGAGGGGAGTTGAGGGCATTCAAAACTTGAATATTGTTACCAAGGGAAGGATTGTGAAATTCTGTAGTGTTAAATGGTTATTAATCTGTAAATTCCTCAAAGAAGTCAGGGTAAAATTCTAATTCACTTAAAAAGTGTTACTAAACACTTGAAGTAGCTATTGTGCTTGAGCTAAAATAGAATGAAGGTTATTGGTTCAGCTCCTTCATGCAATTTTTCTTCTGCCATATGTTTGTAACCCTTTTTCATGCTTCCAGTAAGCATTGTCACTGCGCTGGTAAGACCATAAAACAGAAGTCAAAACATGTGAGTCAGTCATATCCTGTCTGGCTGGTTTCTCTAAGTCTTTTTTGCTCTCAGAACAGGATCCCACCAACTATGACTGTGTTCAGAGTACCATGGGTTCAGCACTTTGGAGCCAAACCTGGGGCTTCTGCAGAAGTTTTGGTTTGATTCTCCCTCTTATTGGAGAATCATGAGAAATGGGTCCATGTCCCTTCTCTTCCTTAATTCAGTTTGTACTCTTTCCATTATCTGTGCTCATTTTAAGGTTTCTTCATTTCTAATTTATTAAGTCAATACATTAAATAGTCTTCACAGACACCTGTTCTGATAGCTGTGCCATTTGCACAGGATGAGTGCATTATTTTTCTAGCACTCTGCACTGTATTTGAGGACTCTTGCACTTGATTTCAGTGAGTTTTTAAATTATGAAATTCTTCTGCACAGTAATATGTATGGGAAATAGTTTGTTGGTTTTAACTTATATAAAGAATGCATTTATTTTGCATTTTGAATGGGGTTATGCAAGTTTGTAAAAGCTTCAGCTCTTAAATAGAGGGAACACTGTGCAGATAATTTATCATCTGTGGCATTGCCTATCTCTAATTTATTGTCAGGCCTATTTGGCATAAGTGTAAGATGGCCCTTTCACAATGAGGCTGCAAACCCTTCCATCTCCTCTGTCTGCACTTAGACCGAAATAACCATTTCCACAGTAATGATCCAGTAACAGAAACCATTTCAAAGGAGGAATGAGGGTGGTGAGGGAGGCTGGGGGAAAAGAAGGTGCAGTCTTTGTCACCAAGGTTCATCCCCTCCTGGCTGCATCTACTTCATGGCACACTTCTGCCTCATACATTCACAGAATCACCATCCAGGAGATTTCAAAGGGGGTGCTGCTTGCCATGATAATCCATCATTAAATCAAGTCCCACACAGTACAGAAGAGGCATCTACCATCTTGCACTTTGTTCTGTGTTGCTTGGCAGAAGGAAGGTCTTGTCTGCACAGGATCAATTAGAGCAAATATTTGCCTTGTTTCCTGTGTCTGGTTCGAGTGGCAACTTCAAAACAGCAGAGTTGACTGCACTGAAGACTTTCCATGGAAACAAGAGCAGGTTGTGTTATTCTGCTTTCCATTGAACCATAAGGATATCTCCAAATATCATGCTGTCCATTTAATTTCCTCATATCTGTGCTACAGTGATTTAAATTGCATATGTTAATTTAACTTTCTTCATCTTTCAGCAACTACTTTAAGCTCATGAAGATTTGGCTGCTACAAAACAGGCATCAAGTTCTATTTTCATTGGAAAAATAAGGTGGGGGGTTTTTTGCAATGTTTGGGAGGTGTTCTGTCTGTCTTTAAAATAAGGTGAGATTTATTTTTTCCAGAAATTGCTCCTCATTGCACTTGTATTTTTAAACAGTTTGATAAAATGTTCTCATGTCTTCCTTCAGTGCTGCTGTTTCTGCTTTCAGTGCCTATCACCAAAGTCTCCTTTATCTTTTTTCTTTTTATCTTCTTTTGATGATCTTGTACTGCTTTATCTTTCTTCATATATTTCCTTTTTTCTTTGTTACTTTTCTGGCCTTAATGTATTCAGTAGGTTTAACCTATCCTGCCTTTTTTTTTTTCTGTGACAGCATCCCATGTGGTATTCCTCTTCCACTCTTCTTTCCTGGTTTCAATAAAGAACAATCTTCTCTGCATTAATATAAAATTTACAATTGGCTTCCCATTCTTTTTGCATAATGTCAGATACAGTTTCTGCCATATCAGAAACTGTATTTTACAATTGAAAGTCTTTCCTTATGTATTCATCTTTAATTTTAAAGCTATCAATATTTATCTGATTTTTCATTTTCCTGCTGGCTGTGTATAGTTGATGTTTGCATGCACTCAGTGTCTGTAAATTTCATCATATACAGAAAAGAGGTACATGATTTCTAGTATTGCTATCAGAGAAGATGCAGCACTTCTTCACTTACTTAATTTTGAGGGAAAAGTGTCCTTCCAAAAAAAGGACTATTCAATCAAAAACACTTCTCACTACTGTCAAGTGAGCCTTGACTGTGTCTGTACACTGTATCTGTATCTGTCAAGTCAACATATCATTGATGTCACCTTGCTAGTAAGGACTAGTAAAAACCTTGTAAACAATATTACTCTTTTCCTTAACATATTAATTTGTTCCAGCTTGATATTAAATGGTAGTAATTTCCACACATGCACTTAAAATATTGTCCAGAATGCTGATACTCTGCCTGTGTTGTAATTGCTCTTCCTTTATGACTCGAGACTATTTCCAGCCTCTGTAACAATTGCACAGCCCATAAAGGAGCCCAAAATTTGGAATGAGTTGGGAGTAGTGACTTCTAGAATGCATTATCTCCCTGCTTTTGCATTATCTCTCAGTACACTTCGTGCAATCCACTGGAGAATGCAAGTCAAAGAAATGCCTCTGACATTTTGCTGTCTGCTTTGGATTTGAATTCCACTGTTTAATTAAAATTATGCATCTCTTTCTGTGTTTTAATGAGTGGGGCCTTATATTTAGAAATGGCAAATCAGTAAATATCTATAAATAACAAAGATACAGCAAAGTTTTAAAGTGAAAATGACTCATTAGAAGCATCTTACAAAGCAGAAAAGGTGTTGTAAAATTAATTCTTAATTCCTGTAACTCATTCTTACTCATATTTGCCAGTAAGAAAGTTCAAGCAAGTAAGAAATGGAGAGAGGAACGGAGAGAGACAGGAGAGGAAGGAGGGGTGAAACCACTCTTTTCATGCCTTCTTCATTTCACAAAACATCTGGGCAGTATGGACTCATGTGCTGTGGTTTTTCTGATCTTATATTTTTTTTCAACGTCTCCAGTGTGCAGTAGTTTATGCTCTATGTTATCTAGGCTAATGGAAATCATCAAGGGTATTATGTCAAAAATTGTGGTGTACCTTTAGGAAAAAATTATCTACTGAATGTGGTGAACTTAGGCTTTTCCAAAGAAGAACAGTTTAACTCAAAAAAGATGCACAGCAGGACTGGCAGCAATACTGTAGCCTGCTATTTTTCTGTCATGTAAAGCAAATGTTGATTTCAAGTTCACAGAGAGTTCAGGAGATTTAAAAGGTATAACTCACTGAAATCATTGTTTAGCAGTAGGAAGACCATAATCAATCAGAAACTCTGGTAAAAGCCAGTTTAGCACATTAAAAGTGCCTTATTTGTGTTGTACTTCTGATAGATGTATAAGGTTCTGGTAACTCTGACTTTGCCATCAGAGTCTGTGAGCGTGCTTGACCATGTAGGTAGTATCCTGTGAGGAAATACCAATGCATCATAAGATTATTACTTTATTCTTTTTTCCTCTCTTAATCTTTAATTATTATGATCCCAGTCAGATATTCTGATTCATGTTGTTTATATTTAGCAATTCCAGCAGGTGCAAATCTTGGTTAAAATCCACCACAATTACTCTCAGCTTATAAGCAAAGAGTTTACAAGTAAGGTCTTTCTAAGGCATCTGTGCAAACACATTTAATAATTTATAAAGCATTTGTTACTAATCATTACACATTTAACTATTTGCCTGTATTATCACTCTTTATCACTTACATCACTGAAAAATTAGCAATTTTGTTCTGGTACTTGGAGCACTTTTTTGGGTGCCCCTGACCGGACAGAAGCAATTTGGATTCTCTTTCATCTCTGAAAATTTGAGTGAGACATGTAACATGATTTTCCTGGTGTTAATTGTAACGATTTTTTTAGAATGTGTTAGAGAGAATGGGTGGAGGGTTCAGAGCTCCCCCTATCAGTGAAGATCCCATCATCTGGCATCAAAGAAACTGCTAATGAGTGATAGGCTGGAAAAGGGGAGGTTTCCTCCTTGTTTAGAACAGTAATTTGTACTTACAAGTGACATCAGCATTAGCTTAATGAGTAAAAAATGCAAAGAAAAATATTGGAAATATCTAAGAAAGGACTTCAGTTCTTAAAGAGTAAAGAGGGTAGCTTCTCATGTGCAGAGTCATGCAAAATTATTCTGCAAATCCATGACAAAGGCAGCTTCTTTGTCGTTGAACCCCTTTAAAATGTAATGCATTCTTCCTTTTGAGTGGCTACTTTCTGTTTTCAGTTGTTAGTCAGCTTCTCTCAGGGAGGCACTTGCAGCAAACTCAGTCTGGCTGAGCAGCCTCCAGGCAGTCACTCACGTGAGCTGATAGTTTGGCTTCCATGGCATTCCAGTGGTTCTGGGCAAAAGGCTTTATCAGCCTGTCCTGCTCCCCTCCTGCAGAGCAGGACCTCACTGATGCTCTCTTCTAAACTCATGTCTTATGCAGCTCCATGCAGAAAACAAGCCTATAATTAAATTGTTCAAAATTTGAAGATCAGTGTGTTTGGCCATCCCTTCAGACCTAATTACTTGCCAAAACACACTGTGCACAGGGTGGGAATTAATATTAATTAGGAATCTTCTTGAGCTGCAGATTACAGCTGTTATAGGCAGAGGAAATGATTATGAGATTTATGCAACTCACATCTTTTAAAAAATGTAATTACAACAACAAAGCCCTGTCTCTCAGTATACATAAAGAGGCTTGATATAGACATTTGTTCCAGGTTAATATTAGCCTAAATTTACAATGTTCAACAGGATTCATTCTGATTTATACTGGAGCAAGTGATGGGAGAGGAAAGCCTTTTGTGTGCTCCACATAGTGACAAACTGGTCAATAAGGATGCCCATGCTGGTTTTCTGCTGATAACACCCTGGTACATTCTGCTGTGCTGTCTGAAGTGCCTCTGCTACTGCCCAGTTCCTGCTCCCCAATTCCTGTGCTCTCCCTGCACAGACACACCACATGTCCCTCCCAGGACTGGAGGCATAGCAGTGCCTGGGGCTCTCCTCCATCTCAGATGAGCTGAAGAGCATGCCTGGGCAATTTCCTGATCCCAAAGCAGCAGCAGAGCCCCCAGAACACTGCTGGGTGCTGGCAGACCCAGACTATATCTCTTTTTCTCTTTGGAGGGTGAAGGTGGAAGCTTTTGCTCTCTGGGCAGAATTCATGGCTGAATAACAATGCAAACATTACTCCTTAGTGTAATGCTGGAGATCGGTAGTGGAGGCTGTATTTGCAAAACCTAAATACCACTGAATTTTGGTTGAATGTGAGATATATTTTAAAAGACACAAGGAAAGCACTGAAGAGACAGAAGAGAGGGAAAGTCAGCTGGTTGTATTTCATTTCTTAGTTCCCAGAAGGGAACAGGGGACAGTTCTTGTCTGATACACTGACTTGTCTGATGTTGGAGATTATCCCCTAACGCTTGCTGGTTACAAAAGAAGGTGTTTTTATTTCAGGCATTCCAATAACAGGCAGTAATTGCTAAGAATATTCGATAGTCCATACACATAAAAAAAAAGAGGCCTCTGCTGTGACTTCCTCTAGACAGTCTTGTGACCATTCTATTACTGATAAAATCTATATTGGATTGTTACCTTCTTTCTTAGCTTTGAAACTTGAAGAAACTATTTCAAGAGCAGAGTAAAGTATCAGATTTTGTGACTGAGCATGCACCCTTGTAATAATATTAATGGTATTGAAGTCCCAATTGATTTTGGAAGTAAATACAAATCAAATATAAATAACATATTGATTTGGAGGGCAACAAGCATCATTCATTGCACTTGAGGTTCTCAGCTCCTGAAAAAGAGGCAATGTTTGTTTGCAAATGCTAATGATTTGTGTCTATGTATTTATGAATTGATTGCTATTGAAATGAAGAACTCTTACCCATATTTTATATTCACTGTTAAAAGCAAGAGTCAGATTGCCATTTTTATTGCCATATCTCCTTTTATTTCCAACATATCTTTTTATTGCAGGTTTATTCCAATATTCTTGTCATACTGCCTTAAAGTAGCATATTTCAAGTGCTTCTCATTGGTGACCAGTAAGGAAAGATCTATATATACCATTAAAAGAAATAAGGAGGAATATTTTAGAGTAGTCATGACAAGCCAGTTAAGTGTATTACTATGGATGGTTCAAGAAGCTGATAGTGAGTTTCAACTGTGTGTCCCACTCTATCATATTTCAAAAGGCACAAGGAAGACACTGAATAACAAACCACTGAAAATGCCAGCAGGCTGTACTTTATTTTATTATTTCAATACCTTGAAGAGAATAGAATGGTATTCAGGTATCTTCAGTATTTGATCCTGATAACATAAGGTGAGGCAAATATTAATTTTATGAGTTTTCAATACTCCTGGGTTTGAAAACATTAAGGTGCTTGAAGAATTTATCAAATAAAATCTGAAGATTCAAGAGAATGAATATTGACCAACAAAGAAAGCAAGGCATTTCTAATGTGAGTAAATATAATCAATGTTGTAGAGGAATCCTACACTCACCAACATGAATCTGTGAGTTATCAAAAAATAAAGAATCTCAGAATTAGTAATAGCTATAAATAAGCACAAATAAGTTATTCCTGGAGCTCTGGTGTTTCTTTGGGTAAAACCATAATAATTTTTATGGATCTCGTGCATTCATGTTAAAAAATGAAGGATAAAACAATTCCTCTGAATTTATTGGAAAATAATTGGAAAATATTTTGAAGATAGAGAGCAGCACAATTTATGAGCCATTTTCACTCAAAATTCCTGTTCTTGCAGTGTTTAATTATTGACATTTTAATGTCCCCTGCAAGCTATAAAAAATTCCTTGATAGCTGTATTTTCTGAAAAAGATGTTTTAAGCTTGGAGTCACTAAGAGGAGAGATTTCTTTAAAATCATCTGAACGGTTTATTTCTTCAGGAGAAAGAAAAGCATGGCAGACAGGACAAGTACATGCAATGTCTTTCTAGAATATTTGACAATAAGAGAGATTTTTTCAATGTGAAAGGAATTCTGTATTCAGCCTGGTCCTTACTGTCCAAATATCTTAATCAAAGCATATGGTTATGGTTAATCTATATATTTCAATATTGTGGAACTCAGGTGACCACAGTAAATAATCAGTCACCTTACCATTGAAAAGTCCTTATATTCTACTACTGAGTTAAAATTTTGGATGTTGATTTTCTAAGATACTTTGAGACTTTTCAGTTGTTGTTTTCATCTTCAAATAGGACAAGACAGAGGGCTCAGTTCAGTTGTCTAACCCTAGATATTTAGTGCCAGTGCTGATGCCAGAGCAAATCCTGCTTAACCTGCAGGTACCACACAAGCACAATGTTCAGGCCTTTGTTGCCAAAATTTAGGCAAATAAATCAAGCCTCAAGTCCAAAATATATGATTCTTCTTTGAAACGTTCAAAAATATTTGTTTTGGTAGTATAAAGAAGTTTTATTTCAATGATTTCCTTCAGGAAGTTGTGGAAACATTTTCCTGCCGACCACAATAATATTGTTGATTTTCTTTCAAGAATATTTGTCTAAATGTGCTTACCTTTAAAGGATGGTATAGTGTACATAGAATGTGGATTTTTTTAGTTAAAATCAATGATTTCCAATTTATTTATGACTTTACTTTGAGGTTTTGAGGTACCTGGTACTCTGATTCTCTGCAGAGGTTTCTCTTAGGTTAATACTTTTCTGTCAGACCAGTAACCATTTTGTTGCCTGTCATCTGGAGAATAAGGTGCTATTTTGAGTTCTTTTCCCTACCTCAAAGACTTTAAAAGGATTTTTTAATGCAGTGATCCTAATGTAAGAAGTGACTTCCAGACATCTCCTTTGGCCTCCCCAAATGTTGCTTAAAAAGATTTGTTTCCTTGCCTTTAGTCCCCTGGCTAAGCTACCTTTTGCTCTCAAACAAAGCCTTTCAGCCAGGGATCTGAAAATCTCCTTCTTCTCCTTGCTCAGGTAGAAGTTTGTCTGGCAAGGGATGAGCAGAGGAGAATTCCCTGCCTCCTTTCCTTTCCAAAGAAGAAAAAAACCCAACCAAATCCAAAATATAGTCTGTGTGCAATTGGATGTGAATGTATAAGTGCACATGCTCTCTCAGGAAGAAGGAGGAATGGTATCATCAGTGAAGGAGTGTGTAGAAGTTAACTTAGGCATTTTTCTGATTCTCATTGAAGTTGAAAGTGCCTGGAAAAGAAAAAAGGGAGTTTTTACTTTATCTTGTTTACCAAGATCTATTGAAAAAGCCTCTCAAAAAACACTAAGTATTTTAAAAATACTTAAAAATTAGTTGATAAACATCAAAATGAGACCACATATATTAATAATCTCAGAAACCATAGCTATTTCAGCAAGTATTACACTGGAAAATATCATGATTTTGTCTTTGCACCTAAAATGGAGGGATGTTCAATAAATCCAGATATAAATTATTGTAAAATTTTTGTGAATATTCGATTTTTATCTATGATCTTCTAGCAAAGCATATTGCAATCAACCTTTTAAGCTGCAGAAGTCATTACAAAAAAATTGCCACTTCCTTGGTACATTAATATCTTATCTTTGGTCACCTTAATAACTTATTTAAAAAATTTCTTTGCTATGCACAGGATAAATTGAAACAAGTATGTATTTGCACTAAATCTGTTGACCAAAATCTCAGGGTAGAAACATGGTTTTGACCTCCCACTTACCTGTACTACTGTCATCAAGGTTCTTCCCTGAAAGTACTTTTTATTTCATCTTGTGGATGGCTAAAAGATGATTAAATATATCCCACAAATTGTATGCAATATTACAATGGGCCTCCATTCATTTTTATTCCACTATTTCTCTGAATAGTGTGCTAATATTATTTAGTGAGAAGGGAGATGTATTAAACTCTATAATTTATCCTCATCTATGTGGGGTTTTTGCTGCCTAAAAGAGAGCTAGAGCTTTTACTGTTCCTCAGTCTATAAAGATTTATTAAGTAATTTTTAAGCCATAAAAATGGGAAAAATCTTCATCAGCTTCATTGAAGAAGGCAGTGAGAGACAGTGAACTTGTTCTTTTCATCCTTCTCAGTGATCAAGCATTAAAAATATAATTAAAGAGAATAATTCTAGCAAAGAGCTCCAGTAGAAGCAAAGGTTGATAGGTTTGATGTACTGGGGTACTAAAGCAGTTGAGAGCAGAATATATTGCATCTGGGTTGATGTTGAAGGGAGCAGCTGAACCCTTCCTGTTGAAGAACTGTTCTTTATTCCTCCTGTGCTCTTTTAGTCTTCCTCTGGAGCACTGCTCCATTTATCTCCAGTGCTTCAGCAGCATCCCTTGCTGCAATTCCCAGCAGGAATGGGTCTCAGCTCAGAGGGAGCAGCTCCAGGGCAGAAGGATCCAGCTGTGCCAGCCCTGGTGTGGTGTGGGTGCAGGCACTTGTGCTGTGGGACATGCACTCCATGGCTCTTGCTTTGCCCATGGGATGCAGGGCTGGTCTCTGTTCCCAGAAGGTCTGACTGGAATTTTCCTCAGAGGAAAAATACACTGCTTGACAAAAGCTTTATGGGAGCTTCCACTGGGCTGTGATGCTGTAGGCATGGCTGTGGAGGACAGTGAGAAATTTCCATTTCAGTACCAGCAGATCAGGCCTTGGGGATCTTAGGACAAACCCCAGAATACAGAGCTTGCTTTTGCTCTAAATTGTTTACAAGTGAACTAGAAATAAATTAATATGAAGTGACTCAACTGCATCCATTAATTTCAGGAAAGAAAACTCCCTAAATGGCGTGCATTGTCCCAGGTGGAAAGCAGGCACATAACACCAACCATCATGCCAAATTAACACAATTATCCAATTATCCACTCTCTTCATCAAGCAATGCCTTTTACATCTATATCTATCTATCTATCTATCTATCTATCTATCTATCTATCTATATCTATATCTGATCTGTATCCATCTATCTCAATATCTATCTCTATCTCTATCTCTATATCATCTATATATCATCTATATCTAATCTATATCTATGTAAAGGGAATATGAATTGTCAGGGCAGAGATGAGCAGTTTAGGGACAGAGAGAAAGGTCTCTTTTCCCCTCTGTGGAAAACTTTTAAATAGTAAAGAATCTCAGCCTCAACAGAGAAACATGTTGCCAGTTTCACAAAAAAGACAGTTAAAATGTCAACAGGTTATCTGCCAGCCTGTAGTCGTCAGCACCTGATTTTTCTGATAATGAAACAAAGCTTGAAGTTACAGAAAATTGCTTTAGCTAGTGGAAAATTAAATAAAATTATCTAATGAGCCCAGACTCCATGATCAAACCCACTGCATGCAGTGGATGACCCTGCTGTAAGGGGACACAGACATCCATGGCTTGCACATTGGCGTGGTGCTGGCCCTGGGAAACGAGGGCAGTCAGTGAGGGCTTTTCAGGAATTCACTGCAATCACAGAGAGTTTCACTGGGGTGTCAGAGTGGGTCTTCTTTCTGTTTCTTTAACTATGAAGGATTTTGAAATCACAACGTTTGCAAAGTAGTTTGTTTATCAGAGGATTAGAAAAATTGGAGTGGCAATGAAATAACTGCATAATAGCCCAAGCACGGAAAATAACCCCCTTCTATGGCAATATGGAAGTTACTTGGGGAATATCAGGAGCTGTTTTGCCAGATCTTCCAGTCATTTGATGAGCATGAGAGATTTGCTTAGTAACTATGGCTTTTCTCTGATATCAGCTGTAATTCATAAAAATATGGGGTTTAGTTTTCATACAGATACTTTCATTCCCTTTCTATCTGTTTCTTTTCAACTCCGTCTCTTATTTGTTTACTAAAATTGTTTAGTTAAGATGTCAATTGGGAGTCAGATGGAATGTTTTCCGGATGGGGCATTTTTCAGTTCATTCAATTTGGCCATTTAAAATGTTATTTCATTTCAGCTTTAGATCTTAGAGCTGCTAAAATTAACATTTGCATTTTCTGTAGCATCATGAAACATCTTTTCTTTTCCTTAATCATTTTATCAGTCAGGCCCAGGAAATTCCTAACAAATGTTAATCTATGGGTTAGCATTTGTCTTTGATAAATGAATTCAGCTGCAACAAAATAGCCTAAATAAACAAACTCTTTTGAAGGATCCAAGGAATCAGTGGTATGTGGTGGTACATCCAGTACAGACAGCCCAGAAGGAAGGCAGGAATTGCAAGGAGGTGTGCAAACAAGAAGACAGATCCTCCAAAAAGTTAAAATAACGTTTTTTGAATTACAGTATTTCCTTTGAACCCATCATTCAAAGGACAGAGGAGTGAAACGGGGAAAATAATATAAGATGGGAAAATATGTTTTAGGATTTAGCCATGAGCTAAAGATAGTCTGGTCAATTGGGAGACTGGAAGGAAAACCCTAGTGAAAGAAGCTGAGAGGAGGAGAAATGGATGATAAATGGAAATCAATGTTCTGAAGTTAAGGAATTTCATCTGAAAAAAATTTTCTACACAACTCCCTCCATCACAAGTGAACACCCATAGATCACACTGGAGCACCCCAAACTCTTTGGGAAGTTAAAACCAAATAAATTTGTTATAGAAGTTATGGGAGAAAATAAGAGAAAACAGCCTCAAGCACTGCACAGTCACTGCTCAGAGTGGAGTCCTGCTGGCCCCTTCATTCCTCTGGGTTCACTTCGAGAGCAAACACTTTATTTCTGCTCCAAATAGATGTGCTGAGCAATGGTGAAATGGGAAGAGGAGAGAAGTGCAGGCAGCAGCTGCACAGCTCAAACCCCAGGGGCTGGGCTGGGGCAGCACCCAGCACTCACTGCCCTCAAGCAGGAAATAAAGGAGAAAGATTTTACTTGAAGGAAACAGCTGTAGTTTTATGTGCATGAACAAGGTGCTGGTAAAACTCTGTTGAGTGGTTTACAGCTCTAATATCCTCAACACTTATGAAAAGATCACATAAATTAATGGAAGACTTTTTGTTAATTTCTCTGGATTCCTGATTCTGTTTTAAGCACTGTTATTCCTGAGCTGTTCACTGTTCCAAGCAAGCAGTTTTTAGACATGGCTGGGTGTACTTGGCATATTCTAAAAATTCACACCATTTTTTTGTCTTTAACACTCTAAAACTTGTGCCTGCCATGGACTCAGTCATTTCTAATAAACCCAAAATATTTTTTCAAGTGTCTCTAGTGCAGAATTTGCCATTGGCCACAATAAATCATCACATCCATTTCGCTTACAGAGAAAATGGATGAGATTCTAGACCTAATTGATACACAAACCAAAGCTCAGAAATCTTGAGAAATTATATAATACTTCTTACAAAGTAAGATTGATGAAGGTGCACAGGTATATTTTAAGATAACTCCAGGGAGTTTGGTTTCCTGATCATAATGCATGATAAAGACATCTCTCATATTTTATCCAGATTCAAAGGATTACTTAATGTGCTCTAGTAAGACAGCTTACCCCTGTTTCACTAACACAGCAAAGGGAGGTGATGAAAGTTTTACTCAATGACATGATTCCAAATGTTTGGGGTTCCTTTGGGGTTTTACCTTTCCTTCTGAAAATAACTTCTGAAAGTATGTATTCAGTTCCCAAATTTAAAAGACTACGTGAAAGTACTTTACATCTTTGTGACTATGACAAATGGTGCTTTAGCTGTACTGATGCTGGATGACTCTGGCCATTTAGCAAATGTATCCCACCTGGAATACTGCATCCTGCTCTGGGACCCCCAAGTGAAGAAGGACATGGACCTCTTGGAGAGAGCTCAGAGGAAGCCATGAAGATGCTCAGAGGGCTGGAGAACCTCTGCTATGGGGGTATTCAGCCTCAAAAGAGAAGTTCTGGGGAGACCTAAGAGCACCTTCCAGTGCCTAAAAGGGCCTATAAGGAAGGTAGAGAGAGATTTTTGACAAGGGCACGGGGTGATAGGACAAGAGGGAATGGCTTTAAACTGGCAGAGGGCAGGTTTAGATTAGATATTAGGCAGAAGTTCTTTACTCTGAGGGTGATGAGGCACTTGTACAGCCCTCAGGCTGCCTAGACAGGCTGTCCATCCGTCCATCCATCCATCCATCCATCCATCCATCA
>VZTT01026449.1:50123-65914 GCA_013400855.1 Buphagus erythrorhynchus | reverse complement strand
GTGCATGTTTCTGTGTGTGTTTTAAAGAAAACAAGCCAGCACTGAGAGGCACGGGGTGAGGAAATCAAAAACATGTGCGCCAAGAGGGAAGAAGGGGGGAAGAAGAAAAAAAAAAAACAAAGCAGAAAACCTGTCCTTTTTAGCTACATTTTCTTTTTCAGGAGGGGATCTCATCATTTTGTTCCATGAGCACTAAATCACCCCAGCTCCCCTGTCTATCACATCTCACATCTGCTTCAGAACTCATTAAACATCAAAAGGCCTGCCCTATCAGTTCTACTTAGTTAGAAGTCTGAGTTACTAGAGTCCTAACCAGGGAAGATTTTGTATGTTTTTAATAATAGCTTAAGGAACTTCTTAGCACCCCATAAATTACTTAATGCAACAAACTCTTCCTGTGGACCATCGAATGTTTTACAGAGGAGCTGAATGCTGCCTTAACATGCTTGTGGTCAGTCCAGAGCTACACAGCAACCTGTTTAAATGAATCTTTAATCCATGTTTCACTTTAGGAACTGTTTTCTCATGTATCCTTTCCTGGCTCTAGCCCACTCTCATTTTTACTGCTGCTCTAATTTTATATAACTACATTATAACTTGTATTTCCGTAGCATTTTGATCCTTCAGAATGACAAGGCAATTATTAAAGCAGTGATCATAATGCTACAGCACCAATGAAATCTCCCTACTTCTGCCATACCATTTTCTCTACTTCAAATACACATGCACAGTGCCCTCCACTACTGCATGTGCCAGACAAACAGTTCACGAAAATAATTTATATACAGCAATGGACACAGTAAAGGCCTCAGTGGGCATTTATTGTTAAGAGTACCACAAGAGCACCTTAAAACGAACTAAGTTTTAAGTTCTAACTAGGCTGAGTGTGATCCCTGAGTGCTTGTTATTCAGGCAAAAGCAAATCAGTTTTCACCAGAACAACCACAAGCTTTTGTCTTCAGTGAAGGCACTTTTTTTGCCTATTTTGAAGTTTTTGTCTGCAGCTATACTAACATAAGAACAATTCCGTCCCTTTTTACTCAGAAAGTGTAGCGTTTGCACTTATCCTCATACTTAGGAATTACTAAATTACTTTTTCTCACACTTTTTAAAAAAATGTGACCAGTGTCAGACTTGAAAATGTAAGTCTCATAGGTGAAAATTACAGATGGTTATGAACAAATTAAAGAGAGCCTTTGAACTAAAAAAAATTCTGCATGCTCAGCTTCAGCAATCATTCCCACTTGATTGATAAGCTTTGTCATTTATTTGCAACTGTTCCTTCTTTAGAAATAAAAAACATGCTTTTTTTCTTTCTTTCAGATATCAGCATAAATAAAAGGAAATAAAAAATAAATTACATGACCCTAAAGCCAAGTTGAACTAAAATCATCATGGAGCACGAGCACAGATGCGTAATAGCACATCTGTTATAAGGCCCTATGCCTCCCCTGCTATCTAACACTCACCTTGGTGCAGAAGAAACAACCTGGGATGTCAAAAGTGCTACTAATCTAGGAATCAAGGAAAAAAACTAAGACAATGGCAAGTTGCAACCTCTTTTCTAGGATTTTTGCTTGCCCACAAGCTGTGAATACTGCTTATCAGGAAGACTTCCCTTCCCAGACACAGTGTGTCTGGTTCCTTGCTTTTCAGTGGGACACAGTCCTGTAGAACAGTGAGGATCTTCTACAGTGGGCACAGGATGGCCTCTAAGGGACCACACCCTCCCTATGATCACTTCTTCACACAGAGGGTTCTCAGTGCTCTCTGACCAGATCATATTTAAGGGAAAAGTGTAAAGTTTATTCCAATGTGAAGCACCATGAGTAAATAAATAGGCAATTTCTAGTCATTTCGCTCTGTTTCAAGATCTGTGTGGCACTCCCTTCAATGACACTGCTGATAGGACAATTTCACAGCAGTCAGAGCTGCCAGCTGAATTCCTAGCTGACCCATGGCCTCTGTTCATTGCTCCTCCAAAGAGGGACCTTTATCTGGGATAAGCTTCCCATCAGAAAAGTCCAAGTCACAGAGGTCCTGTTCAAAATGTCTGCCTCTGGGGACTGTCTGTAACCCTTCACATTGACAAGAAATGTAATTAAGACATCAGCTTATAGAAGTACATCATTGAAATGCAACCAGTCACAGCATCAGTCTGTCTTGTGCCATGTGCTTAAAAGAACCAAATTAACCAATAAATGAGCTCCCTTGTACCACACAAGGCTGACACTCCCTGCAAAGCAAGAGGCCGGGAATTAAATTTAGTCCTTGAGAGTTCACACATGTTTATGTACAGAGATGTTCAATGAAATATGACTCCAAAACTACTTACTACTTAAATATTTAAATGATGGAGAGGAATCCAGCTTATTACTAGCTCCAAAGAAAGACTAAGCACATTAGGAAACGAGGACAACTTGAAGGTAATTATATTTAGAGTGAAAAATGCCTCAGCCATGGCTCACTCTGTGAACCCACATCAGACCATAAATACTCCAGAATCACTGGAAGACTATGAATAACACTAAGACAAAAAGTGACCAGAAAGTATCATTGCATGGGTGAATCTTTCAAACAGGTAGACCATAGACTCTGAATATAAGGACAACAATATCAGCCCTTAACTGATATCTCTGATAAGGCATACAGCTGCAGTCCTCCTCCTGCAATTGCTATTTTCCTCTGTATTCAACATTTGTATCCTGCACCAGTTTCAATTAAGCACCCCTATGGAGGAAATGACAGGTTCTGAGTGAAAGAAGCTCTAGGGAGTGTGTGCACTTTCCCACTCTTTGATTTCCCCCTTCATGTGGAGCTCACACTGCCTTGGGATGATATTTACTCTTAACTTAGAGTCAAAGAACATATTTGCTTTCTGTTTTTCATTAAATACAAAAGGTTTCACAAAAGAGGTTATTTTTCATCAAAAAATTGTTTTCAAGTGAAAAATATCTACCAGCTCTACTCCTGACTCCAAATAATCCCCAGCCTACGAGCACATTACTGTGACTTTACAGTTCATAGACTGTGACTCCAGAAATGAGAAAAATGTTTTCAAAAAGTTACCATGAATATTTTTTAAAAACCTCAACAAAGTATTTATATCACAGCTAACAATCTAGCTGGTAGCCTGCATGCCATCTGAGAGAGCCACAGCATTCACTAGCATCAATCTTGCTCCGTTTTTTTGATGACGGGCTCTACATTTGCTTTCACTCAGTCTCCTGCTTTGTCCTTCATTTTCTATCACTTTAAAATAATTGTCAGTAGCATGATAAAAGCTGCAGTGTTTTTTGTCCTCCTTCTGCCTTCCTAGATATCTTGCATTTAAAAACGTGCTAGAATAAAGACAACTGCCTAGGCTGAAGGAGAGGATTGAACAGAAGGTACTTGAGAGATGCCAGAGTGATAAATTGAAGGTGCTTGATGCACTGTGGCTGATGTACTAAATGGGACATAAGGGATTGCTCTATGGCAATGCTTTGAGAAGTAAAGTATGTCTTATTTGGGTTCTAAAGACTTTCATGAAGTTCTTAATATGTGCTCACATTCTTTGTGGCTTCATCAAAGCCTCTGTTCAAGCAGGGTATCTTTCTTTCTTTCTTTCTTTCTTTCTTTCTTTCTTTCTTTCTTTCTTTTCTTTCTTTCTTTCTTTCTTTCTTTCTTTCTTTCTTTCTTTCTTTCTTTCTTTCTTTCTTTCTCCATTTCTTCCTTCCTTTCATCCTTTCTTCCTTTCCTTTCACCTGAGACTTCCTGTGTGTCTTTTCTAAAATGGCATAAATCCCTCATCAGACCAGTGCATACAGCATATTTGGAGGCAGTTTATATATACAAAATAAAATTGAGTTTATTAGCAATAACACATGGTGGTATAGTTTTGCACTTATGAAAGCCAACAGAAGAAATTCCCCTTGAGCTTCAGGCTACTGTATTGCCCATCAGAGAGTTGAGAAACCATGACTCACATGCAAGAAGATTGTTAGGCGTTGTTAAAAGTCATGAAATACACATAAAAATAAAAAATTGTTAAAGTTTTTATGTCTTTCTATATTTTTAATCTTCACATTTGGCCCCCTTAATACACACATATGCTATTTTTATGGACAAAGAATGAGATATACAATCCCTTCGGCAAAAGAAACAAAGCAAAATATTACCTGTCACAGGACACACAGGTAAGCAGTGTGAATTAGCAGCATGAGACAAGGTGAAAAAGCAAAGTAGAAGTTCATTCCCATTTTAGGAAAACACCAATGCTCCCTTTTTCCCAAGTTCTGTTACAGAATATAAGGTATCAAAAATAAAAAGACATCTGCTCTCAGAATACTTGATCATGCATTCCATGTTGGCAGGACACTGTGAGCTCACTACTCCATGCCAGCAAGGCAGCCAAAGAAGGCACTGCTGCGCAGGAGGAGAGGCAAGCTGAACTCATCAGGGACATGCTCACAATGCAACCATCCCGACACAACTGTGCTTCATGATCTCTCTAGAGAGTGAGGCAGAAAATAAAACTGCTGCCTCCTCCAAGGGAGCAGATGCAAGGAGCAGAAGCAATGCTGTTCGACATCTCTCGAGTGAGTCCTAAGTAAGCAAGATGCTGGATATTGAAAGCAGGTGTGCTTATTGTAGCATCTGTCCATCTAAATACCTAAGCATTGGTAGAACTTACATCACCATGATGCATAGAAGTCCCGGAGTTACTGTTCCAACAACATAAAGCCACAGTCCAGTAGCTGAGGGAATTTTTGATTTTATTTCTTCTCCTCATTTTCCACTCTCCTATTTGTTTTTGGTGGTGGTGGTGGTGTTGATGAAAACTTCACTGAACACAGGAGTTTATTCATTTTATTTACGGAATGGCAAAGTTTCATCTTCATTGGAAAGAAGGCTGGTGACTGAGAAATTTTCCTCTTCTGCTTTTAGGCCATTGCTTTCAAGTCTGGCAGTTTCCTAAGGCTTCCTGTAAAACAGTACAGAAACTACACACCATATTGCTTGATCCTTGAAAGCAGATAATTTCCCCTTTGCTTAGTGTTTATTTCTTCATCTATGTATTACTGCTCTTGTAAACTATTTGGCAAAACATATTTCACTCAACTGGGAAGAGCAGCATGTAAAGTGAAGAGCTGAAAGGTCAGGAAGATCCTTGTCTGCACAGGCTCTGAGGTTTGGTTTCTTTGGACCAGAACTATTCTGAATAAATTTCCTGCAAATCAGCAGCACTTGGTTTTGGCCGGACCAAAATCTTCTGCACCATAATCTCTCCCTTAATAGTAGCTCTTACTCTCAGATTAGGTTCACTTCAGCTTTGCAGAACAGAGTGTTGGAGTCCTGCATTCTTGACTATTAACCTTGACTATTAGACTTTTCTTGACTATTAGATCTTTCTCCAAATGTATTAATTAATTGTCTGCCTGTTTTCCCACAGAATAAGCCCACGGCAATTCCCTCTTCTTTTGTCCTCTCTATTTTTAATTAACTTTTTTCTTTTCTTTCTTCTACTTCTTCAGTGTATTTGTGAATTCAGTAATTCAGTCCATGTCCTCTGTTGGCAGAACCCCGAGTCCTGGTGCCAGACTATTTTGTGCCTTTCACATGCTCTCCAGCCCTCTCAGACAGCTAAGCACATACCATATAGTGCCTTCCCTGACTACATT
This sequence comes from Buphagus erythrorhynchus, assembly GCA_013400855.1. Taxonomy (NCBI): domain Eukaryota; kingdom Metazoa; phylum Chordata; class Aves; order Passeriformes; family Sturnidae; genus Buphagus; species Buphagus erythrorhynchus. The sequence continues at coordinate 60,251 of VZTT01026449.1, read as the reverse complement.
CCCTCTCTTCTGAACAATAATATTTTTTTTTCTACTCAGTTTAGGAAATTATTTTGCCTTGCTTTGACTAAAGAGAATTTCTGGCAGGTATCAGCATACATAAAGCTTATGCTCCTCCCTAAACTTCACATTTTGTGGTACTCTGCTTGTCCAAACTGACCTTCCTTTATGACCAGGTGACCCTAATAGTGGGTGAGGGAAAGGCTGTGCATGTTATCTTCTACCTGGGCTTCAGTAAAGCCTTTGACACCACTTCCCACAGCATTCTCCTGGAGAAGCTGGCAGCTCACGACCTGATCCAGTGCATTCTTTGCCGGGTTAAAAACTGGCTGGATGGCCAGGCCCAGAGAGTGATGGTGGATAGAGTTACATCCACCCGGTCACCAGTGGGATTCCCCAGGGTTCAGTACTGGGGCCAGTCCTGTTTAAGAACTTTATCAGTGATCTGGATGAAGGGATCAAGGTTAAGTTCCTGAGTGACATCAGGTTGGGTGGGAGTGTTGATCTACTGGAGGGCAGGAGGGCTCTGCAGAGGGATCTGGACAGGCTGGATCCATGGGCTGAGGCCAATTGTGTGAGGTTCAATAAGGCCAAGTGCCAGGTCCTGCTTTTCAGTCAGAACAACCCCAGGCAGCACCACAGGCTGGGGGCAGAGTGGCTGGGAAGCTGCCCAGAGGAAAAGGACCTGTGGGTGCTGGTGACAGCAGCTGAGCATGAGCCAGCTGTGCTCAGGTGGCCAAGAAGGCAAATGGCATCCTGGCCTGTATCAGCAACAGTGTGGCCAGCAGGACCAGGGCAGTGACTGTCGTCCTGTACTTGGCACCATCCCTGGAAGTATTCCAGAAAAGATTGGGCATGGCACTCTGTGCTATGATTTAGATGACAAAGTGGTAATGGGTCGAAGGTTAGGCTCAGGGATCTTGGAGGTCTTTTCCAGCCTTAAAGATTTTATGATTCTATGATTCTACAATATTCTGGTTTGAGAAGATTTTGTTCATATTCTCCTTCTGGCTTGTGGTTAGAAATAAAATGCCCATTTACATTTGTTTATTTCCTTTTCTTGTGTCCCCACTTAAGAAAAATGAATCAGTACAACTTCCTGCTTACCCTCTTCTGTTCTGTATAGCTTGTACACCTCATGCTGTCCTTCCAATACTAAGTATGCCTTTAGTACATTTCAGGGTTTGTTTTACTGCATTGCAATATACATTCCTTAGCACAGCCTTATCCTCTGAACTACTTACCTGAGCCACGAGCTCCTTGTACACTAGATACATTCAGATGTTTCTATTTTTAATGTTTAAAATAACTCCATCTTTCAACTGTGTTAGGAGAACCCACTGGACTATTTGTGTTAAGCAAAACCTTGTTCTTCTTATCAGGTTTAGACATTCACTGGAGGAACAAACTCATCCATCATGAATCATGGTCATTCACGCTGCTTTGGTAACACATGTACACAATATCAAAATGAGATCATCTCTTACATGTTGTTTCCATACATGTGAAGTCCCTGCCTGTGAAAAAAGTAAGAAACATAACTATTAATTACAGATGCAACTTTACAAAACTAAACAGAGGAATTAGCACTAGCCTGATAATCAGACCCAAATCTTCTCTTCAAGTCATCGCTGAAAGGAATATTTTGCTGAAATCCCCAAAGTCAAAGCTCAGCTACACAAATAAATACTGTAGCAGATCCTGACAGGAAGACGTTCAGGCCAATCTTTTCCAGATGGCAGTGATGGATGGCTGTGTGCTTCTATTTATTTGGTTTCCCAGGCAATGGTGTCCTGCTTTCACTGGCCATCACTTGTAGTGCTTTGGCTTACAAACCAGCACAACAGGCGTGTGCACTGCTAGACAGGTATTCTGGTGGGCTTACTCATTGCTTGGACATTGTAGCTGCAAAAAAGAAGCTAAAGATTGCTGCCTTGCTGGGATTGTCTTTTCTAGAAACTGCATGCTTAAATCTGGGACAAACTCACAGCACAGGACTCAAGAAGCCCCAGGTAAAGCAGAGTCCAGTCTTATGTAACTTGCTGATTGCTGAGATATGCCAGTTCTGAAAATTAATACAGTGACCCAAAGCAGGGAGAGAGGCAGAGGAAAGACATCCAAATCCCAAACCACATTGACTGAAAATGTGGCTGTCACTATTGTTCTGTTCTGTTCTGTTCTGTTCTGTAAAACACATGGTGCTTTACATAGGGCTATAAAACAAACGTCCATAGATCAGGGACTTATAAAATAATGTGTTGGGAAAAGTGAAGGTGAGATACAGAGGCTTCTGAATCCAGACCATTCATTTTGCTTGGACATGCTTGAACCAAAATTATTTAGCAACAAACACATGTTTGGTGGCCTAGGTAAAATGATCCATTGCTTCCAGATGATGTTCATTTTGCAGGCATCCATATCAGGGAATAATGTGAGAAGTTCTTGCTGCAGGGGTACATGTTGCGTGGTGCTAGCACATTGTAAGCAACTGGGGGAAGAGGCTGTATTTTCATGTGCTCCTATAACACCAAAGATGGCAGGGTCATATTAGTGGCTGGGGCTTTTGACACTAGTCCTAACACAGCAATGGATAGATGAAAATTTTTGATACAAGAACTTCCTAGGTGACAGTTGAAATGTGGAGCCACCGGACACTGAATGCCTAATGGGAACAAAACCAAAGAAATATCTGCTTTTCCCATGGTCTCAATTCACAAACATACTTAGGCAGGCACTATAAGGAAAGCAATACGACCATCATGATAAAGCCTCCTTCTTAAATGAAAGCATGCACACTAACATCAGTCAGTGGACACATTGGGGAAAGGTTTCTTTAAAAAAAAAAGCTTTATCTGGAATCCAAAGACAGCAGGAAGTGAATGAAATTGGTTGAGGCTGTGGGGATGTGGTCACGCTTCTCTGTGTAGATGAACAGATGGGCAGCAGAATTTGGTATGTGCTGGTTTGGACAGCTGGGAGTCAGGGAAGCCATAGAAATGGAATGATAAGAGTATGAGAAAATCAAGGCAGACGAAGGATTTCAGCAGAGGCTGGGTTGTAATACCATTGTGCACTAGCATGAGTCTTGCGAAAAGCAGTCAGTGCCTACTAGATTAGGGAGTTCCCTACCGGGCTGAACCATGTGATTCAACAAACAGAAAAATGAAATTATGAAAACACTGCTAGTCATTGCAATGACAGATAATTGCAAATCAGAAATAATCTAACGTGCTTGGGTTTTTATGCTGCCTACATTAGTTAGGCTCTTCTGTGGATGCACACTATGGTTCAATCCTGAAGTACACAACTATATGACACATTTTCTTTAAAGGTTTCCCAAAAAATCAGAAACACAAAAATATGGCACACTAGTGGCAATGTATGGCAGACAACAGGACACAGAATTTTTTCAAGTAACACAGATCTATGTTGTTTCATCAAATAGAGAGAAATATTTGACTGTCAACCTCTTTAATCTTACATATAAAGATTAAGCCCTCTCACAATATTGTTCATATGTAAGTGAATAAAAAGAAAAAAAATTAATGATTGTCAATTTTCCATCCAGAGCCTGGAATGGAATGATGGCCCCTCTTTTTCCTTCCAATGTGGTCCTTTTAACCAATTGTACTATGTGTCTCTGTCCTGCTTCTTTCTCACTTTGGTCCTGCTCTCCTCATCCAGCTGCCTGTCTCAGAAAAATTACCTTGGTCCCATAGCATAAAGGAGCAAAACTTAGCCTTCCCACCAGCTCCTTCTAATTCCCTCTCCCACCCTCCTACTGACATGTGCCAAATCACAGCCTCCTACCCAGGTGCACACAATCTCTGCCAGAGCTCCCAGCAGCACTGCCCAAGGAGATGCCATAGAACTAAGGAAAGTGAGGATTTCCAAAAGGATTCTGGCAGTAATTTATTTTATACATACTCTTGGCAATAAATTCATTGCTTGCACACAATATGCTGCTGAGTTCTAGATCATTATTTTCCTAGCCACTCAGCACCAAGAAAACAGCTGCAGCTGGCCCGAAGAAGATGAGGAGTGAGGTGAAGACACAAGCAGCAACAGCAGCAACATCCCAGTTATTTGCTAAACGTGACATTTTCATGCAATAACACAACTGAAATAAGCATAGGCAAACTTCTTTGCTTATGATGAGAATTTGAAAATTTATCCCAGTGAATTTAATCCACCCTTCCTGTAGATTAGGAATATAAACCATCTCAGCTTTCAGAATTGTGCTCAAAGCCCACCGCAGAGGAGAATAAGCAATCCCACAGGTCAAAGAAAGAGGTAAGAAGGTAGACATAGATTTTTATGGCTAAACGAGAAAAATAGGAGGTTATTTTCACTTCCAGTGAAATACAAGGCACACAAATTCTATATAAAACTTCTCTGAGCTGAAGGACATCTCACAGGCAAACTGCCAGCCATAATGTAAATTTAGTCACTTCAAGGAAAGAGGAATACACTGTCTTTGCTGATGGGTTTTTTTTTCAGCAACTCTTTGTCCTCACCATGTGTACAAACCTGATTTTCTGTTTGATTTTGTCTATCTCACAATGTGTAAACTTGCAGACTCCTGGTGACTCCTGCCTTTGCCCAAACTCTTCAATAAAAATCTTCTCTCTGTATAGTTACCTACAGGCCATCAATGGGTTGCTTTCTCATTGCAAAGTCTCCCTTTGCGGGTCATATCTGCAGTAGTTTCTAAACTCTCATTATTTTTTCATCACCTTTTTGAAGTGTGGACAGCAGAACCAGGCACAGATCTTGTGCCAGATACATATGACCAGTGCTGTTTGCAGAGAACATCTGATCCCTTTATTCAGTGTTGCCTGTTTATATACGCAGTGATTACCCAGCCATCACTCACTGGGCTCACTCAGCCATAGTCCTGCACCAAAAGGTCATATTCAGTCATTTGCCACAAGCTGGACATTCAGAGTTACTGCCTCCCAGCTGATAGCTTCAGCAGCAGCCATACCTACTTTCTTTGTCCTGCTAGTGAATAGCATTCCACTCACTTCAAAAAGGTAGAAAAAAATTACCTTCTTCTATTAGGGTGGGGCACTCTGTCAGCCTTACACAGAATTTCACAGTAAGACAACTCACCCCTACAGCACAGCACTAACTGTGGGATGTAACAGAACCAACCAGTTCCTTTCAAACCATGTATCTGAGTTGCATTTTCTGCTATCTAAGGAATATCCTTTGTGTGACAGCTCAACAAGAATTCTTCAGGATGTATCATTTACATCATGAGAGGGAGGGAAATAGGACATGAAACTAAAAGGAAGAAACCTGACTATGAGGAGTCTAGGAGGAATCCCTGTATGAGTTATTTCTAGATACAGAATCCCACTTGAGAGCTCAGCTACACACAGAGAAAAACAAATTGACCACATACTACTGAGCCATGCTGCTCATTTACTATGGGTTATGCTTGCCATGGAAATTGTATTTATTCACCTGATTTTTGGCTAACTAGAGATACAACACTTTTTACCACCTAAGGATTTCCACTTGTATTTACATTCCAGCTGGGGACTGTGGAATTTCACTCAAAGAGCTCACCACAAAGGTCATGCTCTATCAAAACAAGAGCAAAAGCATAAAGAGACTGCCCTCCAAATACCCTATTTACACTTAGGGTAAGGTGATGCAATTCATCTGAACACAATGTGCTACTAGCTAATTAAGCTGGTTAAGGCCAGGATTTGGTTTGACTGTCCATTCTCAGCATATCTGAACAGGTATTTAAACACTGGCTGAAAATATTTTGGAATTCTATGACTGATGTTTTATTAATTCTGCCAATATCCTGTAGAAAAAATAACTTTATTTCATTCAACCAGAGATATTTTAAGGGGAAAATAGACAGAAAAGCCAAATCCCTAGAGACTGAAATCACAAGTTCCAGGAATGAAAGAAGAATGAAGACCTATTTTAGAATTTATTGGACCAGAGAGGAGGAGCTTGAATTTGCACAAATTTTGCGCAAAGGGATATAAACTTGGGGAACTCTCTACTGCTGACACTCTCAGCAGGAGCTGAAGACTCTTTCTGGCTGAAGTCCACACTGATTTACGGTGCTCAGCATCCTATCAAGACAGAAACATGTTATTCTTATTATCTTGCATTCTTTCCTTCCACTCAGTGTTGGAGTATTGATTCCAACACCATGTAGTCTGGTGCTAGGAACGATGGCAATTACTAAGAGTTACAATTATATCTATTTTATAATAGGACTCTTTGCTGAACACACATTTTCCTGAACAGAACTGGGGATTTCAGTTTATGTATGTAAAGACCAATAACTTGAGATGAGCTTTCTCCATTTTGATTTCTCCTATTGACAGGATTACACTTCAGATAAACAATCAGACATTTCGTGGGCCAAAATGCAAGTCAACATTACTCAGTCTACTGACTCCAAGTGACTGGTTCTGCACATTTAGCAGATATGGCACTTGTCCAGTGCAGGTGAAAACAAGATTTAAGTCCCTGCTCAAATTAATAACCATAAAAAGTGGCATTTGCCACAGGAACTGCTGTTTTTCCAGAAAAAACTCAACAGATCTTTGGACTAAATTCTTACTAGAAATGCATGAGATAAGAACTGCAAGTGTGGATCAAGTACTGTGGGGACTTTAGGCAATTTCCCATAATGCAGCTAAATCACTTGGCCTACAGGTCTTTTGGGGAAGTTGAAGATACAGTGCTCTCCTTTGCAGAACAAGTCTCTTTTGGAGACCTGCTCTCAGCTGAGTATTTCTGTTAATATAATATAATTCTGCCCCAAACTAAAAGTATAGCATCTGTTTTCCATTAAGAGATCATGCCCTTGACTCCCTTTCACACAAAATGAGACTAATAGACTAAGAAAAAACTCGATGAACACACACTAGCCATGTTCCCTGGAAATGCATTGAATCTTGCAGGTAAAGCTCCTCTGTGAGCTCCTGCAAGCTCTAGGGCTCACATTAGCTCTAGACCATAATCAATTTAGATAGAAAATGTTTTTTTCATATGGGATAGTTCAAGCAGAATTCAGGCACATGGAAAGGATACTTACAGAGCGTTTTGTACTGAGGAAAATTTCATCTAAATAATGGGCCCTATTTCTAACTATTTCTACAGTATTTTCAGTTTAAAGCTGTCAGTGCCCTGACTGCACTAACCAACTTTAGTTTCTCTGACCAGCCTTACACCTGGAACTCTCCCATACACCCTTGACCATGGGCCCAGGATGTTCCTATGAGTTCAGACCTGAGCTAACTACAGTCCTTACTTGACCTTTGTTGTAGGGCTACTGGTCTAGAGAAGCCACAGCCTTGCCTGTGCCTGATCTTGAACTCCGTGTTTTGGATGTTGTTCATGGACTTGTCCTGTCACTACAGTCCTTCCCCACAATCACTGGATGCTGTCCCATGGATTGACTTCCTGTCATTCCCTTGCACTTGCTTCATCATCACAAGATCGTCTGATGATCTGGGTTCTTGGTCTATTCTGCTTACATCATTTAGGTATGGTGGAAGTAAACCTAGGCTGGTAAACCTGGTCCCCTGCCAGGCACGTTATTGTTGTTGGCTTCCAGTTCCCAACCCTTAGGGAGCACCTGTCCCTCTGTGATGGTTTAACCCCAACCACAAGCCAAGCCCCACACAACTGCTTGCTCACTTCCCCACCTGCAGGACTGGGGAGAGAACCGGAAGGGTAAAACCCATGGGTTGAGATAAAGACAGTTAAATAGGGAAAGCAAAAGCTGCACACACAAACAGAACAAAACAAGGAATTGATTCACTGCTTCCCATGAGGAGGCAGGTGTTCAGCCATCTCCAGGAGAGCAGGGCCCATCACACGTAATGTTGATATGGGAAGACAAATGTCGTCACTCCAAACATCCCCCCTTTCCCCTTCCTCCCCCTACTTTACATACTGAGCATGATGTCATATGGTCTGGAATATTCCTTTGGTCAGTTTGGGTCACCTGTCCTGGCTGTGTTTCCTCACAATTTGCCAAGCACCCCCAGCTTCCTTGCCAGCGTGGCAGTACAGAAAGCAGAAGAGGCCTTGGTGCTGTGCAAGCCCTGCTCAGGAATAACAAAAAGTTTCTGTATTATCAACTCTTTGTTCAGCACAAAACCAAAACAGAGCCCCATACCAGTCACTGTCAAGAAAATTAACTCTACCCCAGCCAAAACCAGCATGCCCTCACTGTCCCCTGACAACACTTAGGTGCTAAGAAGAGAACTCTTCAAAAGTGTGTTTTCCAATTTTCAGGTAAATTAATCCAACTGTGACTACACAGACTGTTGGAAGACCCTTCATTGTAAAGGCATGCATTTACTACATGTTCCATTTTGACCTTCATCTCTCAGTCAGGGTCTTGCAGTCTAAGCGATGGGAAATGCCAGTGCAGCTCTTTGTCAGAACATTCTTTCTTTGTGGTGATAAACACTGTAACGCTTAAATATTACATCGGACCTTGTAGCCGGTCCAAAGGAGGGCCACAAAGATAGTCAAAAAGTTGGAACACCTCTACTATGGGGAAAGGCTGAGAGAGTTGGGGTTGTTCAGCCTCAAGAAGAGAAGGCTGTGGATGACCTTATAGCTCCCTCCAGAACTTAACGGGAATTGATAAGAAAGATGGGGCAGAATTTTTTAGGAGGTCGTGTGGATTAGGACAAGGGGTAATGGTTTTAAGCTGAAAGAGAGTCAATTTAGACTAGCTGTAATACAGAAAATATTTACAACAAAGGTCAGCCTCAAGAAGAGAAGGCTGTGGATGACCTTATAGCTCCCTCCAGAACTTAACGGGAATTGATAAGAAAGATGGGGCAGAATTTTTTAGGAGGGCCTGTGGATTAGGACAAGGGGTAATGGTTTTAAGCTGAAAGAGAGTCAATTTAGACTAGCTGTAATACAGAAAATATTTACAACAAAGGTGGTGAAACACTGGAACTGGTTGCCCAGAGTGGTGGTGGGTGCCCCATCCCAGGAAACATTCAAGGTCTAGTCGGACAGGATCCTAAACAACCTGATCTAGTGGGAGGTGTCCCTGATCTTTGCAGGGAGTTTGGAACTAGATGTCCTTTAGAGGTCCCTTCCAATCCAAACTATTTTGTTATTCTAAGACCAGCATCAAATGGATTCACAGAACAGTGGAGCAAGCACAAGAGAGTATGTGTATGAATATATCCATATACATATGAATGCTAACTAGGCCCAGCCAAAATCACACAGTCCTGCTGTGGAAATGTTGACATCCAAGAGCAAACACAGTTCTGGCACACTGTGAAGAGCACTGCTGCCATATAGCTGCAAACAACAACAAATACAAACAATGAGATACACAGCTATAAATCACAGTTTATGTGGCAAGGCCATACCAAGAGCTTCTTACAGCTCAGTCACATCTATGCTGCTACTGGCTGGAGCACTGTGTCTGAAACATCCAAGGATCTGGGATGTCAGGAAATACAAAATTACATTGACAAATTACTCTGCCCACTAACACTTAGGCCACACGACAATAATGCTACAATAACAAACAACTCCCAATTAAGTATTGTAATACAAAATGGAAAATCCTATGCTTCCCTAAAAAAGCTTGTTACAGAACAAATGAGGCTATGATTTTAATCTGCTCACATCAGTGGAAACACAGAGGAATCCCAGTGACTTCAACAGCGCTCCAAAGGATAGACACATCAGCACAGGTGATGTCAGAAACTGGTTAATTGTCCTTTCCATCATTTTGACTGTTAAGTCTCTGTTCATGACACAAAATTATCAAATTGTGGCAGAAAAGTCTGTTGTCTGTTGCAGCTTTTGCTGCTCAGACAGTCAATTAAAATGCTTCCTGAGGAAGCAAGGTTTATAAAGGCACGTAGGCCTGTCAAAGGGGAAAATGGAAGACTGGGATGTTAATTTGCTTAGAATTTCCTTTCTATTCTCTCTCTTCTCACAATGTTGCTTGAACAGGTTAGCCAGTTTCAACTATATCTGACACAAGTGACAATATTTCACAGATATTGACTCCAGAAAGTCAACATGACAGTCACTTCCTGTAGAGTACAACTGCTTCCCTGCTGATGGGAAGATGGCAAGGCAAGATTACCT
>VZTT01026449.1:4876-38352 GCA_013400855.1 Buphagus erythrorhynchus | reverse complement strand
GTCAAAATGCACAATTCTGGCTGACCTGCAGTCCTCCCTTCATCTCTGGAGAAAATAAACATGAGCTCTGGGTGCTGAGCTCCTCTGTTTCCTTCAGAGCCTCCATTATATTTGTGTTTGCAACATTTCAGCCAGCAACACTGGGCAAGGTTCACTCAGTACTCCCAGGAACCTGGAGGAACTGCCTGGGTGTTATGAGATTACCCTTCACTGCAAAATAAACAGTTCTTTACAGATACCCTCTCAGGGGTGTTCCCTTACAGATGTCCAGGAGTCAGAAGGGGTCAAGACAGGAGGGATTTGACATGGTGTATAAATCCTCTCAGTGCAAGCTGCAGCCCCCAGAACAATGCCATTCACTGTCCAAAGCATCTACAGGAACAGGAGCTGCCTCTGGAAAGCCTAAAGGAGGCACACTGCCTCACACCCCAGCCCATAGAAGCACCTTACATGTCTGCAGGGAGCTCAAAATCAGATGCAGAAGGGAGCTCCTGATTACTCATGTCTCAACAGAAACACCAGTTGCCATATCCCAGTTTTCCCTCTTTCTAGGGGATATTCTGGGTTTGACATTCTCTTGCTCTCTTATTCCACATCTTACTTGTCCTTGCTATTAGTTAATGTTCCGAGTGTAACTGTCAAACTACTGATTCAAAAACAGAAGGCCCAGCATCCCTCATGTTTGCTCTTTGTTTGAGGAGGAATGATGGGTCAGAAATGGCTTTGTTTCTCAGTTTGCAAGCAGAAGCAGCAGCCTGCCATTTCATATTTGGCCTGGCCAGCAAAGGAACTGAGGAGTACTTCACCTGTGGGTTCACAGTTACCTGATGACAATGGAGTGATTCAAATACTTTCTGCATTATGTTCCCCATACTCCAAACTGAATCCTGGTGCTGATAGGTCCCTCCAGGCCCATCCTCCAAGACCATAATGCTACTTGCCACTAGACTCACCCCACTCCCGATTTCCAATTCCAGAATTTCTGTACCCTTTCTTTGACACTGTAAGAACACTAAGGAAAGGACTATTTTACATACAGCAGCAACATATATACCTGGAAAACACCTGACACATCAAGACACTCCATCAGCAATTCAAACAGCCAGAAAAGAAAAAGATTTAAAGATATTTTAATCTGGCAAGGAAGATGCAGGATTATTTGTTACTTTGAATTAAAAAGAAGAGATATTACTGCTGTCAATTTTTGACAAGAGAGAGAAGAGGGGATATTCTTCAGCAAAACCAGAGTATATAAATATTCTAGCAGGTTTCAAGTCATTTGTCTCCTGACCTCTTGGGTCATTCTGAAAGCCAAAGCTGGTTGACAGTTTGCAAAAGTTGCTTTCTGTTTCTTAACCAAGAGCACTGTTGTTAACAATGCAATTCTGTAAGCCTGAGAACCCCTCCAAATACCACACCACAGCCCTGAGGCTGAGCAGGTAGGAAAGTGAGCCATGCTTCCCCTAATGTTGGACAAAAGACTGGCCCAAGAGGACACAATGGTGGAGAATTCATCTCACAATTGACGTGCACAACAATGTATGGCAAAAGGTGCTCAACAGAAACGCCTCCGAGGAAAAGGCAGAACAGCAATCCTGCGTGGCGTGTGCTGGTCTGGGGGCACAGCCTGCTCTGCTGCACACTCAGAGACTCTGCTTCCCAAGCTCTGCAGCCCATAGACAACTCACTTACGGTAAACCATGCTCTAGAAATTGTAGCTTTGATTTTAAAGAAACTTCTGACTATTGCAGTTATGTAAATAACTGTGAAAACCTGAACCAGGGGCAAACCATTGCAGCAATGCAGAGCTGCTTTGGAGCTGGAAACAACAGTTCTCGCATCACCTTCTGGAAGCATTGACATATTTATTCTACAGCAATGGTATCTGGCACATTCCCCTAACTCATAAACACAGTATTTTACCAATATCTGTAGTCAGGTACCAAACATGAGTTTCTAGCCAGTTTGCAAACCAAATGCATGCAAAGCCAGGGCAAAACAGGTCTTAGGTCTTTGTGGCAAGGGAAGTGGTTGGCATATGACAGCAGCAAGGCTGAGGACTGTGATGTGATACACTGCTTAAGCCATCTACAAATTAACTCCTTCCCAGGCACATACCAGAAAAAAAGAGTCCTGGCCTATGCTTCTTGAAACAATACTTCACAAAACAAGATCCTGTCAATGGAGATAGATTGCCTGGAGACATTGTGAGGCCAAGAAAAGATAAAAGCTTTCTTAAAAGAATGGTTGAAAATATTCATTGCCATATTGTGGTGATGACTATTTTCAGCAGATATGGGCCACAGCTGCACATGTTTGTGTGAAGAAAGGAAGACAAGAATGAAAGGATTTTTTTATATCATGACCATTTGGTCCCGTCTCATTGCAGAATACACAGAATCTGGCTTTGCAAAGGATGCATTCTTTTGAATCCTTATGGCTTGAAGCCAGAGCTAAGGTAAATGGTTGTTAATTAATTTCATTTAAGCCATTCATGAGATAAAGAACCTAACTCACCTTGCAGCAGTGAGTTCCCAGCCTACAGGCTATACCAGGTCAATGTATGAATAATAATATGTTAAGAAACTATTGATGTTGCAAAGTCAAACACTCAGATGTCAAGGATCATCAGTAATAAACTGACTTTATTTCAGCTCTGTAAGCTACCTTACCATGTTTGATTACATAACCACACAACAATTTTCCATTGGATCTCTATTGAAGATCCTGTGTATTCAAGGTCTTCCTTTATACTCATTGTTCAATAGGTGCCTCATGTCTTACACTGCATATCATCCAAAAACTCCTCTGAACCCTGAACGATTACTTTTCTAGTTCTAGTTTGGGGTGTTTTTTCCCTCTTACATTTAATTTATGAAATTCCAATCTGTGAAAATTCCTGTTCTGTTTCTGGAGACAAATATCTGGGTCCATGCCTCTCCCTCATCATGCTTGCAGTCCTGCCTGTAAGCCCCCCACCCTTTTCTCAGAACATCAGGATATTGAGCTCAGCAGCTTTTTGTCCCAGTACTTTCATCCACAGTACTTCAGTTGGAGGTCCCTACCTTTTGCAGTCTTGTCAGAAAGGTTCCTTCTCCTCTCCCATGGTCTGTCAGACAAACACTTAAATCACAGTGGAGGGAGTAGCATTGTTCATCTCCCCTGCCTTGAGACAGCATGGGCACAACATGTACCCCACTGCTCCGCTGGGAGAGAAGACTGCCATCCACCTCTGGGGTTGAGAACGGGCAGAAATCCGTCAGAGAACATGCATTTCTAATGTCTTTGTGTGAAGTGCACCTTCCTGAGGTTCAAAACTTGACTAAATGTGGGAAAATTTTTGTGGAAATGGGCAAGAATACATTCCTGACATCAGAGGGACCTTCCACACCATCTGCTGATCAAAAGACAACTCTTTCATCCAAATTAGATAGGGATTATTAATTGTTACTGGCATCCCTTTCAGTTTTTTTAGCATATGTGAGAATAGTCTCCCAAAGCTTTTTCTGAAAACTCAGTTATTTATTCTTCATCCATTTTGCACAGAAGGGGGAAAAGAAGGATGCAAGATACAGAGATTAATCCCTGATACGGGAAATTTCACTGTAGTTATTTCAAGTGTAGCAAAGTCCATACGAAACTGAAAAAAAGGTGTGCCACAATGAAGTGGCATAAATTTTCAACATACATTATTACAAATATTTCCTTATATGTTGGGAATAACGACCAGTTTTCAGGACTATGACTGTTAAATTCAATACAAAACTCTGATTGGATCTTATGTGGATTAAAAGGTCTGCTAAGATCTTGCAAATCTTAATTCAAAAACTCGTTAGTAACCCTTCCTAAATTGTATTGAAAAATTTCGGTTCAATCTGAACAACTTCTTTAACCCCATTCCCACAGCCAACCCACAGACATAATAATGCAGAGTTTTACTTTCCTGTATATAAGACATGGATGAAAATAGGATTGCAGCAGGGTGGCCAACAAAGATTAACCAGGGAATCATTAAGGACTCCAAACTAGCAGTCTGGGGACTCACCTTCCTCTTTTTCTGCCAGCAGCCCATCTACATTCCTAAATCCGACAGCCATTCTCCTTCAACCCTTTGACCCCATCCTAACAGACCTTGGCTCTACTTGGGGTGGACATTTGTTCACAGCCTGTACTATGCAGGTCACATGGAAAATAGTCTGAAGAACAACATGAAACCACTTTTTGTGCTAAAGAGCGCAGAAACCAGCAGCAGACCAGCAAAATGCTTATATCCCTCATTCCTGTGACACTGTGGTCAGGGTGAGCTCCAGCTCAGCTTTTTATCAGTCTTAGCATCAGGTTTGAGTACTGATTAGAAAATTGAATTGCCTTCTCTCCACAAAGGCCAGAGAAGGAGGCAATTTTTCTGGCTTTGGTGAGGTGCTTTGAAAGGGGATCCCCCTTTGAACACTAGTAAGGGAGCCAGTAGTTCTGCTACTTCGGTGGTACCTGTTTTGTGGATAAACAAATTATTTCAGTTTCCAATGTTGTCAATCTGGAACACCTCATCACCACCAAATTAATATAGATCTATTGAAAAAGTGAATAAAAATCATGTAAAAAGTGCTAAGTAGCCAGTTGTCTTTTGCTTGAAGGCCAAGACTGGATGCTAGTGAGGGAGCAGGGGGTCTCTTTCTCACCTAGGTAATGATTATACGAGCCCCATAAGGACATAGTTAAATCAAGTATTAAGAAGACTGCACTTAAGAGGGGGAAAATATGTCAATCACACTTCGCCTTTGACAAAAGGAAATTCCTTGAAACTGAGAATGGGGAGAGAGCGGGAGGGAGAGTGTCTCGTCATGTGGGTGGCCAGGAAACTGGAGGCCAGAAAAGTACGAGCAAGAGAAAGAGACAGGGGGTGGGGGGGAAAACCTACCAGACTGAATTCTAATCCAAATGCTGTGAGGCGTTCACACCAGGCCTTGTGAGAATATTAACAAGGTTACAGGAGAGGGGCCTTTAGCCTCGGGAATTATTAGTGAATATGGAATTATATTTGCGCAAACACAACCAGATGCAAGCAGCTAAATGCTCTGCAGATGTGAAAGGAGACAGAGTGTGTTCCAAATGGGCAGCAGCTTCATGTGTTTTAGCCTTCCATCATGATGCCTGGCTGCCTGTCAGAGAGGGCTGCTTTTCCGAAATGGCAAAGGCGTGGGAGGGACAGGCTCTTTTTTATCAGAAATTTGAACATGGGTACACTTTAGGGTTTACTCTTTCCCCCAGACATTAGCACCTCTTGGTTGCCTGACTATCATGCTGAAGATTACATCCTGACTACATTCTTTTATATCTCTGTGCCTTAGGTTAATTTCCTGCAAGTTTTCATTTTTCTCCCACTTTGCCATGTCTTTTTCTAAAACCTCCCTCTGTTTCTTTTCCTGTTTTTCTTCATTGTTTGCCCTCTCTGGTTTTAGTGTCTAACTCCACCGTGGCCTGAGCAGTTAGCCTGTATGCATGATATAGCAGGCTGTTTCTATTAGAATGAGAACTTGGTAACAAGAGCCAGGTATTTCTTTGAAGTAATCTTGTTTTACTACAAAAAAAAGTCCCACTTCTTGAAACAACAGTAAGATTGAACAAGAATCCATTGCTTTGCTCATGATCCCAGATCTGCTTGCCGTCAGGGCTCTGCTCAAAAAACTCCTTTCCTTGGCTTTCTCTCAAGACCATTGTGTATTCACTTCATTTCTTGTATCATGATTTCTGGGTTTGCTCCCTTCCTGCTTCTTTCTGCTTTCCATTGTTTCAATCACGCTAATCGATCCTCTGACTCTGCATTCAATGCTTATGTTGGGGCAGTGGACTCCATTGTTTAAGCTATTCCTAAACACTCAGTCAGTGTGGAAGGCGACCAGCATACCTAGCACCTTAAGTGGGATTTATGGTGATTCAAAACCAAAAATTTGCCTTTCAGCTCCCAAAGTCACATTAATAAGTGTACAGTACCAGTAACTAACTGCCTCTCTTGAGAATGTGGCTTCTTCATTCTAGATCAATCGCTGCTTTCAAAGTAATTACTGTCCCCCTCTACAGAGCAGAGAGCATATGCTAAATCTTTACAGGTCAACTTTATCAATTGAATTACAAGGACACTGAAATAGCCATAGGCATAATCATAAAGTGTCACTCTGTGACAGGATTAAGACTTCTGCTCAAGAGGAGATTTTCTGCTATGAAGAATAATGGCTGCAAATGACTGTTCATCCTATGAAACTGTAAATGTACAAGAATGGAGATCTGGAGCTTTATGTACAAGAGATTTTAACAGATTACAGTTTGACTTGGTTGAGTATGCTGTGATTTTAATTACCTGAACAGTTTGAATTCCTATTAAGAGAGGTCTTGCCAATTTATTTCCCTGACTCACAATGCTTGTTTTCAAAAATAATCACAACATTCCTACAGTATGGCAAAATTGTTGATGATGTTTGCCCTCAAATTTTTTATCTTTGAAAATATTTTCTCTCACTAAATGCATGTTTCAGAGGCAATAAAATACTCTAGAGTTAGGTAAAATTTTCAGAGTCAGGCGTGCTTTGTTGATGATTCCTTACTCTCCATGAAAAAAATACTGTGTACTCTCCTTAGCATCAAAATGCATACGGTTTGGTTACAAATTTTACATTAACTTCAAAGACATATTTGAATATATTGACTTACTTAGAGATTGAAAATGAACCACCCATTATTAGACCTTTCTTTATCTCTGGTCTTGTTAAAAAAGAGTACATACTCCATAGAGCCAAGAGTTTATGAGGAAGAAGGCTGCCCAATAAAAAGGGAGGGTGGAAAAATATAATATTTTCATAGACAAAATGCTTATTATTCTGTGACAAAAATTGCTGCCTATTTAAACTATCAAATAAGAATTTTGTTCATTTAGTTTTTGAGGGGGAATCAAGGCAACCAAAAGAGAAAGCAGCAAAAAGAACTTCAATCTCCCCTACAAAACTGGCTAAGAGCCATGCTAGCTCACACAGAAGTAGAACTCTTTTTAACCTTGCACAAAGACTTTATTTCACTTGCTTCTTGTAATTAAGCTGGTTTGGCTTGGATATTTTTCTTGTTGCATGTCATCTTGTTTTCCCTCAGGCAGGGCCAAGAGGCTCTTTGGTGGACCACTGCCTCCCCTCAGCATGGCTGCAGCTCCCCAGTGCTTGGCATGGGCCTCAGCTGGTGGCCACGTTGAGAAGGCTTTTCCCCATTGTTCCCAACGGGGTCTGTGTTTTATGATGCCTCACAGTATAGGCAACCACTGTCTCCCCCGAGGGCAACTGCAGTTTCTGTTTCATGGAGAACAATGGATGATGGTGGCCAGTCCAAAAGGGAACAACTCTGCATGGGGGGAAAACAACAACAACAACAACAAAACAACTTTTAGTTACAAAAACCAACAGCAAATATGGCCATTCATATGAAGCCTCTGCAAGGAAAGCACCTATTGTGCCAGGCCCTCTATACTGGCAAGCTGAGAGGAAGGTGGGAGGCACTATGCTTGTCTTCTATGCCAAAGGGGAAACCAGGAGCGCTCCCCCGGAGGAGTGATGAAGAGGAAAGTGATCATGTACACTCTCTAAGTCTAGGGCACAAGATAAGAAGGTGGCAGAGCAGGGAGGTTTTGCTGTCACCCCCAGCAAACCTGGTGCCCTCAGCAGCTGGTAGCTCCACCAGAATTAAGAACCAGTTCGGCATACAAAGGGAGAAGAATCATGTGAGCCAGGAGAATTCCTCTTATTTGCAGGATGAAGCCAAGATAAGGGAATGCAAACAAGGGGGTATGAAGAATAATTGATGGTGGAGGGTGACAAATCAGGAGGAATTTGGAGTGCAGAAAGCAAAGGGTGCTAGAATCTGTTTCAGCAGCCTTTCATTGCTCTGATGAAACAAAGCAGCTGCATACCCAGTCAATGTGTCCCATAAACCATAGGTGGTTTGCGTTCCCCAGATGGGAACACAATAGTCAGAGCATAGCCACAGAAGTGCATATAAAAGGTAAAATAAAAATCAGAACAACTTCGAAAAACTTTGTCTAGGAATGTTGTTAAATAATCACATGCGAGTGATCCTTTTAGAGATAATTATAACAACTCTGCATTTTATGTACTTCATTCTTTCTAGAAATAACACTTGGCTGTGCCATAGCAACATTTTTTTGAAAAGAGTTTATTCTGGTACTTCATGATAGACTTATTTTTAGATTAACGTAAAATAAGCAGTAAAGTGTATATTGAACTGTACATTAACTGGATGTTAAATCATTACCAGTTCAACAGGTGTTAAGCTCCTGATCTCATTTTAGCAATTAGAATTTTTATTAACCACAAAGAAGAAAATAGGAAAGTGCTGCTAATAAAATTTGCAGATCATACACAGCTTGGTGGAATGATAAACTGCATTGAGCTAGTTATACACAGCTGAATTATTTGGTAGGAAGGGGAACTCAATCAAGCAATGAGTCTGAACACACATAAATGGGGAAAATCATATACCTAGAAACTAAAATACCTTTCACCCTTACAAATTGTGGGACTGTGGAAAACACTGACACTGAAATTGATAGATACTAGACAAAAAAAATTTGGGCTTAGTTCAGTGCAGCAGCTAACCCTATTCTCAAATACATAAATGCTATTTATTGTTCTATCAATCTGTGCATCATCTGCAAACGTTCTCGGTAAAGCCTCTATTTTTTTTTTTTTTTTAGCAAAGGATGGAGTAGAAGCAGATGAATGATAATGAGAATAGCAATAGTATTGCAGCACATTTTGGTGCTTTACCCTGAACAGAAGAACTTGAAAAGCTGAAAAGATTAAGGAGTCGCAATTGTAATTTAAAATGTGTAAAGCCTATTTTACAACAGTTTGGGGGGGGGAAAAGTCCATGCTGTTTCTTTAAGAAACAAAAATAAAAACATTATTTGATTACAAGGGGAGAAGATTTCTTAAACTAAAATGTGTTTTAGCTTAAAAGGCAATGAGGTTACACAATCTAAAACTGGAAAGTAAAATTAGACTAATTTATATTTGAAATAGGGTTTACTTAATAGAAACTGGAATTATTTATAAAAATAAAGAAAAGGGTTTACATCAATGTCCTTACATAAGTGTCTGGTGCCTAATGACCCCCAATTTAAATGCAAATTAGACGAGCAGATCTCTCTGTACCCTACTCTCACATCTTAAGGATCCTTATTCCAACAAGCAAGATGAAGGATTCACTTCTTTATTCTTTCTAGATTGTCTTCTGAGTATCTTGGACAGCCATGTAAGTCACAGGCAGATATTCACACTGTAATATATCCTCCAGAGAAAGTGAGACAGATGTCATATTAATTGCCACTGTAAACCGCCAACTGTGAGTTCCCTTACTAAACTGAACAACCAAAGCTACAAAGCACAGGTTCAGACTGTGAATTCCTACCTGTCCTTGAATTTTCCAGATCTGTTTGCTTACGAGAATTTTCTAACAAGCAAGTTCTTAACTTTGTCAAGCTTTTAACTTTTAAACTTTTCAAACTTTTAACTTCTAAAGCTTTACGTTTTCTTCATTTTTTCCTATTAATTCTAGTATTAATATCTGAAGCCTTGAGCTATTAATATGTTCACAGATACGGAAATATCACCATCAGTTGTGTATACATGAAGGAGATTTGACAGATGAGGGAAATTATTAGGATACAGAAGACCATCCTCACTAATAATGTCGACCAAAGTAAAACTGTTACTTAAAGATGTGCTTCCACTTTGGAAAGGAAAAATCACTGCTGCATACCAGCAAAAGCCTCCTCACTGCCCAAGACAATTACAAATTAAGAACCAGCCCAGATGATGATTCTACCAAACTGTTTCCCAAATTTGTTCCAGTTTTGCAAACCACAGATCTCTGGGTTCAATGGGGTGAGGGAGTGCATGAATCTAGTGCAATATATTTTGGGTGATATTTGCAGTGATACATATTAGTATATTGAAGTTTTAAAAGGAAGGCATTTATGTAGGAGATAGGAAGGTTTTAGGGCAGTTTCAGGGCAGCTTCTAACAAATAAATTTCCTCCTTTCCAGGGTTAAATTCCTGTAAGTATACCAAGAAGTATGAGAAAGTACTGTATATCTGGCCCCAAGTACTTCTTACATCTTTTCTCTCCGTTTCCAGCCTTGTGTTATTTAAAAGGAGACAGATAAGGATGATACATCAGCATAATTTTTTTTCTTTGTGAAGTCTGTTGACACTAGTTTTGGGGCTTTTTCTGTGGATGTCATTTGACTTACATGGGATAAGTATATCCATTCACCATTTCTAATGACACTCCCTAAGAACACTTATCCGGACAGCAATATTTGCATATAAAAAGCAGTTTCAGATACAAAAGACAGGAGTTATTAAAAGTATTGCTTATGTGACGCCCAAAAATTTGCATTTTAAAGATATAGAATAAGATAGCTCTCTGATGGGAGCAATTGAAGGTCTCCTCAGACATCCAGGCTGTATTACTCACAGGAAATAATAGCAGAAATGGGTTTTCTATTTACTGTAGTAAAGCAACCTTGTCTATAAACTCCTTATTGCTGCAAACCAAAGGTGTGTGTCTGGGGAGGGCAAGCTTTTCCCCTTGATGTTCCAGGACATGGAAATACAATCCTTTTTCAGAAACAGATGTTTGCAATAGAAAACTTTCACTCCACTCTCTCCTGTTTTTAATCTGTTCATGACAGGAAACACAGATTCAAAATGAATGTAAAGAACACAGTCACCATAACTGATGATAATACAAAAGAACACGTAGGAAAGATTTCTTTTCCCCAACATGCTATAGAGAGAAAAGGTTTACAGATTTCAGAAGATTCTAGGTGGTTTTATTTCTCAGTGGCTACCAACACAGTGTTTTTCCATTAACTTTGGAGGATATAGCTCTCAGCAATGCTTTAATACTACCAACGGTTTCAGCGTACAAGAGATAGCACAACTCTCTTCCTGCTCTCTGCCATATCTTCAGCACTTCCAAGTGACTACCCTGCTAAAGCTTCACTGAACAGATAGATGTATAAAAATGGCCAAAAGATTCTTCCATAGCATGTGTAAACCACAAAATGAAACAGGTAAGAGTAATTGATTCACTCTCTTCAGCCAGTCTTGCTGCTAACCTCTAGGCTGTCAAGAATTTTGAAGATGTGCTTTTTAAACTATGCCAACCTACACATCTCAAGTGAAGTTCTTTATGTATGCCAGTGTGAAGGGTTTGACTGGGCTCTTTCCTGTGATGTTTGGTTGCCTGTTCAAACTTCTCCACTCACTCTTCTTCACAACACAACCTCCTCGGTCTCCCTTCTCTACCTTCTCCACCTTCTCCAGTTTGCCTAAATCACCTTTCCTTGCTCTTTCATTCAAGTACTACTTTGCTAATGACAACCTTCACTTGAAAAATAACAATATTTGCATATTGATTTCTGAAAATTCATTTACCACTCTGTGTGTCATGCACTCTTTGATCTGTGTTCACATTTTTTTTAACTGGGAGCTATTTGGAGCAGGGGCTGTCATCTGGCGCATGCTTGAGTAATGCACAGCACAAAGGCATCTTATTTTAGACAGTATCTGAGCAATGCTGTAGCAAACAATAAAAACAATTATAGTTATAATTACCCTTCCCACAAGCTACATTCAAATACATGTTCACTCAGAAACTGAGAAATGACAGCATCAACCCTGTGATGTGATTTAATTAATCTCTCTCTCTTCTTCTGTATAAATATGATGATACTATCTCTAGCTATATCACAGTATACTACTTTTTCTGCAAAGGTCTTGCTTCATTGAATATTGCTGATTTTTTTAAATACTTTTTTTATCCAAAATGGTGTCCAAATCTTTCTTACCATAGGATTTCCTGTCATATCCCTTCATTGAGTAGAAAGTTACTAATTTCCTTCTACATTTTTTTTGTTACTTTTTTCAGAGGATGTGAGTGAATCAAGAGTATTAGTGAAATTATTTTGACAATGCTGACTTGAATAGCTATTCCTCTATCTTAAAAACAGGAGATAAATTGCAAATAGATTAAGCATAAAACATAAATCTTACATGTTAAAATAACAGACAGGTTCTAATATTTTAGACTGTTTCATGTTTTTAGTGTATGATACATGGGAAGCACAGTAACAAAAAAAAAGCTTTTAGCTAGGAGCGCACAGAATTTCTGATATTTTTTCAGGTGAGGAACAAAAAATATTTTAGCACACATGATTTTTCACAATGGCAAGGAATAAAGACAGGTTTTCAAAATTTATTCAGCTTCTTGAACAATTCTTCCATTTTACACTCTGTTGCCAAAACCCAAACTTCTAATTTCTATGTTAGGCAAGACAAGACGGCTGTGCATAAAAACACTCTACACATCCCTAACTGATCCCCAGAACCCTGTTCACATCATAGAATGATACATGCTCCTACGTAAAGCACTGTCTCTTGAAGGCTTAATGAAATTAAAAGTTTTGTGGGCTGTAGCCCAGCTACAGTGGTTACCACGTCCCACGGGACACACACTGATCTGAAAGATTTGATTTAAAACTGTTGTTTCTATGTCCACAGTCAGTTTGGTGGTATTAAAAACAGCAAATTGCACTGGTGATATTTTGACTGAGTTCTGGTTTATCAGATTTTCCTAACTTGGGCTCTGTAGCAAATTCCTCACATCTCAGTAGTCGTGAATGGATTCATAACATGAATTGGAATAATAAGGGTAGGGGGGAAGTGTCTAGGAATAATACATGAAAGAGGCCAGAGGTGTTTTGGCAGCAGCAGGAGATTTCAGGGGACAATAAATACTAGCAGTGAATCCTTCTCCTCCCCTAACCTGGCTCTCAGGATGCAAGCTGTGTCATCATCTCTGGGATTCTCAAGCCAATCTCCTCCTCATCTCACCTGCCTTACACATTCACACCACTCTCTCTCTCTGCCTGAACATCCCATGCTTATTCTTCTGCCCCTGCTAGATGTCTGCCATAGCAGTGGGCTCTTCTTATTTTGAAGAGCTGTTGTAAATATTGATTTTTATTTTTTGTTCAGCCCTAATTTGGGTTAAATAAAGACATAAGTAATAACACAGGCTCAGTTATGGTTAAAGAAAAAAATTCCAAATATAATTCAACTTTTTACTTCCATTTCAATTTGATTTAAAAACATGCTTTGTTTTAATAGATTCCTATTATCTGTATGATCATGATGTTTTTCGTGTTATTTACAAGTCTGTCAATATTTATGTCAACAGCACACTTCAACATAAATTATTCAGAATCTATGTTCAGATTACCAGCAGCAGTATTGAGCAGGAGAAAGTACAAGGCACCATAAAACTCTACTATAATAGGTACTTTTGAAGACCTGTCATCTGATCAACCCTTAGCCATTTCATGTATGTTTATCAGAATTCTCTGTGATACTAAGTCAATGGTATTACAAAAGTCTAAGAAGTATCACCTTTTACTGTTCCATTTATTAACTCAAATTCTAATAACCTTGAAAATGAGCACTAATGCTTTTTCAGTAGTATTAACTTCATTCGTTAGTTTTTTATTGCTGAATTCTACATCGCTTTTTTCTTCATCATTTTGACTCAAACCAATGCTTAACTTACTGATTTATAACCACATTATAATATTGATATTTGTTATATGCTGAAAGCTTTCTCTCTGGTAAACATACTGGAAAAGATTTTTGGTTTAAATTATCTGCAACTGAAAAGTGGTCTTAACATTTTCTTATAACATTACATCAATTTTCTTCACAACTTTTTGAAGGTAAGTTTATATTCCATTTGTCTCCAGCATCCCACTCTTCATGGCATTAGTTTAAGACAGCTCTACCTGCTCCATTTAGTCTTCAAAAGAGAACAGTTCTAGCTGGAAGACAGGGGGTAAGGCAACTGCCCTCCCTCCCACTATCAGGGGTCTTGCCTGATGCTCCATTCAGATCAAATCTTCAGTCTCACATTAGTGGAGCAGCCACAGGCTTTTGTCCAATCATTTTTTGGTCTTAGAACTAGAAAATCTCAAAACATATTCAATTTCTCAGCTTCTTCCCTGATGTTTCCCACATCGAGCTTCACGTTATTTTTGCCTAGTTATGTTCTGAAAAATGGATGACACATTTTTGCTGAAACACTGAATAAAACCATCAAAGATGAACATCACACATAGAAGTTTTCAGCTCAAATTATGAAAAATATTTATAGTGATGATGCAAATGATGACAAAAAATTGTATGTACCATTTCTGGGTTCAAGTTAAAGTTCTTAAAAAATCAAAGTCAATTTTTTACAATTTGTATCAGAGCAGTGCCTGGGAAAGTCAGTGGAGATTATGCTCTTATGTACTAAGCGCTCTTCATGCGTGGTTTTAAAATATAAAAATTGCCACTAACCAATGCATCAAAGTGAAAATAAATAAACAGTTATGTAAATTTACTGTGGGTTTAACTACTAAACCCGGATTTTAGAGTTGGGAACATCCCATAATAATATCCTCATGATTGGAGTGGGCTACTGAAAATAATCACTGGTCCAATGCACAGTGCCACTGGTAACAGACCTACAAGTGCACCCACTTTCCTGATGGTGGTTTGTTTTCCTGGAGCCTGCAACAGCAGATTCCCACAGTCACTGTCCTAGATGTTTGCAGACCTGCAGATGTGCGTGGCTTCGCATTACCTGAACACTGGCAATAAGCGTTTTGTGGCTTCACAGCCTGGGGATTGAACTGGGGAGAAATGAGCTGGGGACAAACCAGGCACCTTTCGCAGAGGAGCTGACAGGAGGGGTTGATGTACAACTTCTTCAGGAGCTGGTCAAACCTCATTAGTAACTTCGGTGTTTCTTGCTTAGGTTCTATTACCTGGTTCAATTGAAGGGACATGGCACCGGATTTAGTGACGCGCCGTGTCTGAGGTGCTGGAGAGCTCCTTCTGCCTCGGCTTTCGGGCAGAGCAGAGCACACAGAGGGCAGAAAGCAACTTTTGGGGGGGTTCTGTGACTTTAGTTAGTTTGACAGGACGGGCAGAGGGGCTCACTTTCCAGCAGCGGCCACGCTGCGAAACTCCTCATGGAAGAGTTGCAGTGGGCAAGCCCAGGCGGTCAGAAGAATACAGGGATGGACGAGGCCTCGCATGGGACGCGCTGCTGAGAGGCGCCGTTTCAAGGGTATCCTGGAAGAGAGGCAGGGCTTCACTAAACGGGAAGCGACGCCCTTCACCCCGACAGGGCCTGTGCCAATGCCAGCCCCGCCCCTTCCCGGTAGCCACAGCCCACCAGCGGCCTCTCCGGCACCGCGCCTGCGGGACATGCGCGGACCCTACCGGGCGCCCGTCCTGTTTCCCTCCCCCCGCCTCTTCCTTCCCGCCTTTGCCATGGCGACACCGAGTGGCCTGATCCGGGCCCTACACCGTGGGACCCTCGGCCAGGTAACCGGCCTGGGGCATCTCCCCCGCCGCTTCCCGATGTGGCCGTTCTAGGATGAGCCCATCCCCCGTCGTGCCGCCCGCCGGCTCTGCGCATGCGCGGGGCCGGTGAAGGGGGGGGCGAGGGGCGGGGCCGGGCCGGCTCCTGCCGGCCCTCAGGGAGCCACGCTGACGCGCCCGTTTTCCCGCTTCCTGCTTCCCGGCTGGTTCTCGCTGGCTCCGCTCGGCCGCAGGGGCTTTGACTCCGCGGGGAGCGGGAGAGAGGGAGGCCTGAGCCGGCAGGTGCCGGCGTCTTGGCGTCGTTCAAGCGCTCAGGTACCGCTGGGCGTTGTGCGAGGTTTCAGCGTTGGTCATTGCTTCTTCCCTTTCGATTTTAAATGCACCTTCTGGCTACAAACTCCTGTCTTCTCCAGCAGGACGGAAAAGAAACAAACCTCATAAGTGCCTGAATGGATGTATGTCAGCCCCTCCCCTTGGTACTTACACGACCTCAGTGGGATGTAATGTTTAAATTTCTTTGATAAATTTGGGATTTTCATAGTAACGATCAGGAGCCTTCCTCCCTCTCATTCCCCCCTATTGTATTAGAAAATTGAAGTAAAGGAACAACTGATTGCTTTGATTGTATTTTGGAATATAACCCTAAGCAATCAGCCAAGTCAGGTAGGTATATATTCAGTGACTTTGTGTTGATCAGCAGCCTCCTTCATAGTTTTACATCTATGCATGGCTTGCCTTAGAAATCTAAATTTTTCTGTAGCTTATAGCCTTGTTTTTAAAGTGAGTGGAAGAATTTGATGACAGTAATACTAACATTGCATCATTTTAGAGAATGTTTCCCCTAGTTGGACAATTGGCTTTTTCATTGAAATCTTGCTTTTTGCATGTCATCCAAATCCTGAATGGTATGGTATGTTTCAATAATGGAACATGTTATTCAGAATGGTTGCCAGGGTAGATAGGTCTCATGTTACTTGCGAGGAGAAATAGGGTAAGTAGAAGATCAAAGATTCCTTTCAGATTCCTGGTGTAATCTGTATTTTTTTGTGATTTTGCAGCAAGTGAGTTGTGTTACCCATTCAGCCATGGAGTTGATATTTTGAGCACATCAAGCTGTAACACACACTAATGCCCAAAAAGTTGGTGTATATGGTGGTGAATCTGGGTAAACTACACATTGCAGAACTATTTCAGAACCAAGATTCTTAAAATTAAGAAGTCAAGGCATGTTTCATTACATTCTAAAACAGCTAATACCATTCTGTTGACCTTGATTCTGTCCTTTCTGTTGAGGACGTAGAGTGGGAGCAAAAGAGGAAGAACCTGTTATGCCATATGAAGATTTAATAATGGTTATTTTACTTAGTAACTGAGTTCTTCTTACTCATTGTTAGTGTGAGGCAGAAGTAAGGTTTCTGTTTATATTTTTTGTTTCAGAATTCATTTATGTATAGGACTGCTTGAGTTGTAACAATATAGAAGAGCTAAAGAATCTCAATATGGCATACTCAATAAGGTTGTTGGGTGTTTCCATGTCTTGAGGTGCTTTGATTTAATTTCATTTATATGTGCCAAAATCTTCCTACATTTCTAACACTTAAAATTTGAATAGTTACACTGTACTTGTAATATGTTGCCAAAGCAGGTCTTGCAAAGATATCTCAAACCAGTCATTAACTCAAAAGTTCTTTGAAAAATATTGAAAGGATTTTAATATGCTCATCTCTTCTAATGCACGTGGTGATTCTTTTGGCTCTGTTTAGTATCACAACAGATGCCCTCCCCTGCTTTCACTCCTCCAGCAAAGAAGTCTGGTTTATCTTGCATAATAGAGAAATCTCCTCTGAGTGAACATGGCTCATGTTGTATTTTAATATTTACTCTGATGTGCATTTTTTTGCCACCTCTGAGTCACCTGTCAGGTCAAGATTACTTACCAGGTGCTTTATCATGTATCAGGTCTTGCCATTATGTCTTAAAGGTCTGATTAGGTCTGAGAATGTGATTCCTTCCTGTTATTCTTTAAATGTTTTCATAAAAAAAAAAGACCACAAAGTTAGTGTTGGTTCACAGATTCACAGAATATTCTAAGTTGGAAGGGACCCACAAGGTCGTCGAGTTCAGCTCTTAAGTAAAACCCCATATGGGGATTGAACCCATTTAGGACTGTGCTCTGACCAACTTTGTGTAGCTTCAGATCACCCTCCCTAAAGTAACAGCAGTAATTTAAGTTGCTCTGGTTTTAAATTTGTGAGTCCAGTATGTTGTGGGATTTTGTCACTTTTCTCTCTCACTTTAAGTGCCCTCATGTCTGTCTGGAAAGAATTGTACTGCAATTGACATGGTACTTACACTGTATCTTCAAAAGAATTGAGAGGGAAAATGGCTTCCTTATTTTTGCTTTTCCTGTTGCCAGACTGGACTGAGGAGTGGTTCAGCTATTACGGCAGACAGTTTGGAACAGTTCATGTATTTGCTGCCTCCTGATAAGGAATATTCAAATTTCAGTGTGGAAAAGTGTTTGTCTTCAAGCTTGAACAGTGTGTCTACTGACACCTTTACAGTTTTGATGTTTTAAGTGTTCAATAGTGCAGTCATAGTCACTAGAAGACGTAATTTATGTGATTTCAGCTTTGTTTCACTGTAGTGCACAGCTTATCACTGTACTGGATTTACCATGCTGTGGAAAAGTTGCTCTGTGCATTTCATTGTACATATTTCTAGCACACAACTAAAATTTGTACGCATAATAAATGTGGTTAAGAAGAAAGTAATGTTTTGTTGGAGAGATTCATTATATTTGGGGTATCTTGACTTTTAAGAGCTTAATTTCAAATTCCCTAATTTACTATTCTTCTGAGCTCTCTAAGCCAGGGTTATAGAAAATCATTTCATCAAGTCTGTTTCTTTCATGAGACACTCTTAAAAATGGCTACTACAGATACTCCAGGGAATTACTGATAAAATCATGAGAAATCCAACTATGCCATAACCTGTCAGCAGGAAAATTTAATTGAAGGTGAGTCAGTCAGTTGTTGGTATATGTCCTGATAAAACATGAATTAGGTTTTAATCCTGGCTGCAAAGGGGAAGTAGAAGAGTGGCAAGGTCTTGGTTTTAGTGGTCTCATGCATCACTAGATGGCTTTCCAGACACTCAGCTGGAAGAATACATTTCCATGTTATTTGCCTCCAAGAAGTCAGGAGTCTTTGGCATCATTTTTCTTTTCTGGTATCAAAGTGGCTATCACTATTATAATTACTATAAGGATACTCTAATACCTGTATTACTTTTCTTCCTGAGAATATCTTTTAAAAAAACAAGAACTTCTCATTTTGCTGCATTTTCTCCTACCCTAGTTGTCTTCTTTGGTAGGAAAGCCTTGCTTGGCCTTCACACATCTATGACAGTGGCTGTATTATTGTTGCTAAGCTGTACATTTTGATGTCCTGCAACCTTCATCTCTTGTCAACTTTCACAGGAGTGATGCATCAGGAAATGGATTCTCTTTTAGCTTTAGGTGGTACAGAACTGCATCTTCCAGCCGTAAGGGTTGGTGTTTTTAACACAAAATCCTTTCTTCTTTGGTNTTTTTTTTTTTTTTTTTTTTTTTTCCCTGGCACTCCAAGTTGGATTTGCTGTAATGAAACTCAGGACATTGACTCTAGCACATGCTGTTCAGGTCATACAAAGAGAAAATTTGTTTGAGTCCCACTGTTCCAAGGATGTTTTTTCTACCTTTTGGTGAGTGTTGCACAGAAAATACCTCCTAGTGAATGTTTATTCAGGACCACTGCAAGTACAGGATCTTCAAATCCAAGGAATCTTAGTAGCTCATTTAGGAATGTATCTGTTTCTTTCTGACCTGAGTCAATATCTTTAAAAGATACTACAGTGTAGATCCCTAAATGCTGTTTCTCTGTTTTGCTTTACAGTTCGTGACCAAAGGTGGTGCTAAAATCAAGAGGCATTTATTGCATCTTCCCCTGCTGTGGCAGCCTAATGAATCTCGAGGCCAGTTAGACTAATCTGGCATGCTCTTAACAAATCCACATTTGCTGTTGTTTTCCTCTACTTACCTTCTAGGGAGTTGCAAAAGATGGGTTTTGTTCACTGAGTATTGATGCTAAGCAGACTACCTCCCAGACTGCTCCTCTTTTCCTGTATTTTTGAAGGTGGGAATGCCATTTTTCCTTTTTTTGGTCTTCTGATACTTTGCTGGGCCTCTGTAAACCTCAGTGATCCTGGCCAGTATTGTCAGTACGAGATCTTCAGATTGTTTGGGTCTGGTGAAATTTGATTTACTTTTTTTGAGGAAGTATTGTTCCTTCTGTATTCAGGCCACCTGATCACCCTATTGTAGCTGTGCTAGTCATGTTAATGATGGGTTATGTTTCATATTTTTTAACAAAGTTGTCTGTGAAAAAGGCAGTTAGGTAAAAATTGAAGGGTGTTTTGGAGAAGACCATTAAAATGCTTTTTCCCAGATTGCAAATAAAATCTTCAAAATTTTTAGCTATAGTTGCCATATGAGCTCCAGAGAAAGCAAGTAACTGGAATGACCAGACTCTAATCCTTAAGAATTTCAAATATTGTAGTTAAAACTACAATGGGAGAGCGAGCTCAATTTTCAGTATCATTCAAATGTGCTATGAATGAAATGCAAACAATTTAAAAGCATCCATGTTCCCATCTTGAATTTGTTGCTGTCACATAGGAGTCATTTTGTTAACCATTAATGAAATGAGTCCCCAGGTGCATGTAACAAGCTGCACACATACACAGGTTACTGCAGCAGGTCAACTTCATGATGCCTGTCCAGACACTTGTGTGCTGAAATTGATGGACGAACAGGCAGATTTTTAAGTGCTTGCCCTGGATTTATGATTGTGACAGTCCCCTGTGTTGCATCTCTTTCTTCTAGAGAGCATGAAGGTGGGAAGTAGCAAATTGCTTTTGACTGAGGAAAAAAGGCTGGAAATGCAAATACCTGTTCGGCAGCAAAGACCTTGATGTTTCCTGGTGTCCAGTATGGGCTGGTTCAATATATTGTAATATACAGGACTTTTAGGAAAGATCTAAGTGATTTGAGAAATTCTTTCCAATTAAGATGGTAGCCTCTGTGTGGATTCATATGTAGAAATTGGTGCCTTTTTTTTTCAATTTCTTATTTTCCTGAATTTTAACATTTTTTACTCTTGTTATTGGGCACAGATACTGGAAGTTATTTAGTTACCCAGTTTCTTATGAAATCAACTAGATTTAGCAACATATTCCAGCCTTTGGATTAAACCTCTGTTGTTTTCTATTCAGGTTGGAATGGAAGTTTGTCCTAATCAGTCACTTGTTTTTATTCTAATCACTAAATAGCTAAATAAATAAATAAATAATTAGGTAAACAATAAGTAAATAATATATTTAATCCTCCTGGGAAACTGGCTTATCTTTCAGATAAAGTAGTGGAATAGTTCTTCATGCAAGAATGAAATCATTAGCTTTTGTGTCATTTTCAGAGCGGAAGGCAAGTTAGTATACAGTGAGAATATACACTTCTTGAGTTTTCACTGGATTTGAGAGAGCTCAGGTCTCCACACAGATTTATTAAACTTCCAGTTGTAGAGAGACTTCTTGTAATCTGCCTTGCTTAGTGCCTTGTCTCTAGTGGATTTTGACCACTGTTGTAGTTGCACAGAGAGGGCCCCCACTGTAGACAGAAATGAAGGATCTTTGAGACGTGAATGAGTCCTATTCATTTCCATAGTGGAATTCTAACAATAAAAGCTGGCAAACATAGATTGTTTTAGCAGGAAACAGCCCTTTATTCTGGCATCTTGGCAGGGCTTGGGTAGAGTCCCACCATTCTTTCCCCCTCTGGCCCTTGCTTTCAGTGTCTTGACTGAGCCTGTTTTTTCTCTTGAGGGACTTCTGGTTTTATTAACGTGTTTTTGTACTATGAGTTTAAGAAAAGATGCTACTCTGGCCATCGTGGATGTTGAAGTTTTGTGAGTTTCTCCAGTGCATGTGCTGGACAAGCATTGTGAGTCAGTCTGTAGCAGATCACCTCTGTCTCTAGATAGCAGACTGGGTTCCCATTTTCATCCTGGTTCATTGGCAGATAGAATTTCCATTTACTAATACAGCAAGTGTTATTCTAGACACTTAACAATTACTTTTTCCATAACACAAGCTGTGGTTTATGCTGCAACTCTAGGGTTAGATGAACAAACATTTTGTGGAATTTACTCAAATTGCAGCACGATCAGAAGCTGAAGTGGAGAAAATCCCCAAGTCAGTTAAGTCACCTTAGATCATATATTTTTTGAGTTTTGCTGTGTCTGTAATCAGTGAATTGAAATTGTTTCCCCTTTGATTATTTCAGCCCTTGACTAACAGTATCATTTCCCCAATTCAGACAAATCACATGGCAGATTTTATAATTTTCTGCTGTATCAGGCAAATCTATATATCCCCTGGACAGGATTAAATATACTTTTGCCCCCTGAGATAGATATCCACCTTGAGAGTGCACTGAAATTCTTGCTGCACAGGAGAGGAAATAGATACACATTTGTATATATGTATACACACAAAAATAGACAAGAAAATATATATATCTTACTTTTTATTTCCCTCATTCTTGTGCTGAAATGTGATGATTGCTACCAGAAATGAAATATCTGTTTTTACTTTTAGCTTCAAGTTCTTTGAATTATGCTAGGACATGCATCTTCTCCTTGGAGCTGGCCAAAGCAATAGAGTGGTGAAGTTGACACACTTGCTTCAGTGATGTCTGCACAATAACTGAATGAAGAATAAGTGTTGTGTGAAGTTTAAAAATAGGGGTTTCCTTGGTTTTCATGGTGTTGCACGTAGTTCATGTTATAAACTAGTGCAAGGATGTTATATTTGTAACAGGCAGATAAAACCCTTCTATGCTTCATTTGTATTTAGATGACACTTTTGTAACTGTTCAGACTAGGAATTTCTTTCTGTTTAGACTACCTGTATTTTTTATGGATAAGTGGTTTGGAGCCTTACAGTACAGATTAGAAGGTGAATTAAATGCTTCTTACTGGTATTTCAAAATGTGGTAAGCCCATCTCATTCACTTATGTAGGTGGGTGTCAATATTTACATTCTTGTGCAGAAAGATCCTAGAATTGGATAGTGCTATATTTCTATTTTTAAAGCTCAGAGTTTCTGTAAGATTCTTCCAATTCCCAGAAGTATTCAGAAGCTGAAAGGAGATGAAATAGTTTACATTCTCCATTCTGACAGATGCATTGTTCTGAATCCCATCATTGTTGTCTCTGATCACATGCACTCAGTGACAATCAATTATTGTATATCGATTTGCATAGTGTCGTCCTCAGAGTCTGGCTGACCTGTTAATCTCATTTGAAGGTTGTTGGACAGCATTAAAAAAGAAAGTAAATTGCAAATATCTTCACAACTTCCTAGTCTCACCATCATATTTTCCTTCTGCTAGGTGCATAGTTCTGACTTTGAAATCTGTGTTTGATAGCTGTACCTTGGGAAAGATATAGCAGCATTTCCATGTTAGTAAAAGACTCCAGGCTTCCTGGTGATCTCACCTAAGATTCACATAGCTACTGTCTTTGTCATTTGCTTTCACACTTGTGGATGCTCCAGTATCCCTATCCTTTGACAGTGAGATTGCTAAATGCCTTGTTTTGTCTTTATCCAACAGTCAGGAGCAGTTCTTTTCAGGGATTCTGCCTTAATCCTGCATTTCATGGGCTTTCACTTCTCTGCTTACCAGCATTGCTTTTTACATGAAAAACAGCAAAGAAATACAGGGAGGTACAAACTTTTAACAACAGAATCACGTAATGCTATCCTTCCTAAATATAGTCTTTTTATAGCCACATGAAAGTTTCTTTCAAAGGTGGTCTTTGACTTCTTCTTGAATTGGGTTATCCATTTACAAATATTTTTCTTGAAATCACATACTTGCCAAGATGTGGAAAGACTTTACTTAATAGGCATCCATAGGGTGCTTTCCGTTTGCATGGAAGAACAAAACAGTTTCAAACATTTCAAAGCCGCTTTGTTGCTTACGTAAATGGAATAAGGGGTCCAGCCCTCTGAATTCCTGACCAAATCTCATTTTGCATCTCTGCTGGCAACAAATTAGCCCATGTAATTTCTGCAGTCAAGTTCACATTCTGCCATTCATGCACTTCCACTGGAGCGTTTTGTTGCGTATTTTTCTTATGATATCCATGTTTTAGATCTTTGCAGAGTTAAAGCAATGTCAGCACTCTGACTCTTGTTCGTCAAGCATTAAGCCAGGTCACAACAGTCAAAGGTGCTGTCAGTCCCTCCAGAGGGACATTTTAACAGTTGACCATGCAACTTTGTAAGTCTCCAGTATTCAGAATACTTGCCAGTGCCCAAAGAAAATAGAGTATGGTACATCTCTGGGATACTAACAGTAAAAACACATGGCTTTTTTTACACTGATATACTCCACAGGCTACATCCAAAGTGAGAGTTGGTGATTTGCCTGGCTTTCTGGCCTGGCCAGTTTGAATAATACAGATAAGTTAGCAAGGAACATCTCCTCTTTAGGACAAGAAAAAGCAGTGAATGTCGCACACAAACTAGGGAACTTATTCATTTGGTGTTTCTGGGTTCAAGCTGTCTAATAAGCAAGTCACAGTTTGCTGTCACCATTCTCACCTCACTTGGCTACATCCTCTTGACCTGGAAACAAAAGAACACTTGTGTCTGTCTCCCTCATCCATCATCCATTGCTCATCTGGTTTTTGTCCTTTCTGTGGAAACAGCCCAGCCTGGTGATTTCAGGACCAGCCTGCACTGATAACAACAGTTTTAAATGTAGTCTGTGAGTATTGTCTAGCTCCAGAAAAAGTTTTTTAAATTCTCTATAAGTCCTTTATACAAGTGTAATTATTATGTCTAAAATATTTAAATTCATAGAATTCTCTCCGGCATAGACAAGGAGGACCAGCTGTAGCATTTTTGGGCATGTGTGCATCATTAGGGAATTTACTGGGATTTCCACATTCTAAGGCCTCTCAACATCCATCAGGTGGATTTAAAACGTCACCTGAGATGAATTTCATGCTTTAACCACAAGGTGAAAGTTTTTGAACAGCTGTGTTAATTTTGGCCCCACGTGAAACAATGCCAACTTTTCCTTGCTACAGGAAATTGCCAAATAAAATAGTGGAAAGGAAATTAACTACTCTTTGAGTTTCTAGGACAATATTCTGAAGAAACGTAGTAATTCCAAACAAAAAGTATTATTTAAAAAACATCCCTCTAGATGTAAGTTGATATTCTTTGTTTATATCCCATAGGGCAATCTTAGTAGCAAGATGACTCCTCACTTGAAGAAAATTTATTAAAAAATACAATAAAATCTCTTTCAGCTAGAGGTCAGAGAAAGAGCAAGAGCAATCAGATGGTTTTAAGAGATTTGGATACTACTGCAAGCAAAAACATAAAACTTTGCTAATTTCTCTGTGAGGCAAGTATTTAAGGCATTCTTTAGCCTTCTGTTTTGTTTTGATTCAAGATGGTTAAGGTTTTGGTACTTAGAATAGTGTAATACATTAAAATCACAGCAACCTTTCATATATGAAATAGTCGGTAATTTAGAAATACATTACACTTTTCACTGCATTTTGACAGTTCTACATGTATCTTGTAGCAAAATAAATGCTAATTGTTCACTTGTTGCTATTACATTTATTCTGTTGAGCAATGTGCATTTCTAGATGTGGGCATGTACCAGTTTACAAGTGTTAAATGTTAACTTGTATTTCCCATCTTTCAACAACATGAAATGGTTTTTCAAAGCTTATCAGTGTTCAGCTGCTATCAGTGAAAAGGCCTCAATTCTTACATTTTTGTTGAATTCATGTAGAAGGACTTGAATTTTGAAATGCCATGAGATCTAATCTATCTAAATAGAATTCTGATTCCTTTTTCATCCTCTTTTGTCATCTCATTTTGACTTTAATCATGCCTATGTAACATTATGGGCTCAGAGGACTAGAACAGACCCTGTTTGGGGTGATCTGGTGTTTCCCCTGGCCCAAAATAAAAATTAAGTGCCTTTACATCTTTATCAACACATCCTTTTTTTTTTTCTTTCTTTTTTTTTTCCTTTTTTTTTTCAATAAAATCCTCTCTAAGGACTCTTCTGAAATGCCTTCTTTTTCTTACTCTTGGAAACTTTTCTTTACATCTGATCTGAATCTTTCTTCATCCTAAGCTCACTGTTTAACAACTTTTACTTTCAGTCTTCCTTCCACTGGACTAAAAACACTTTGGGCTTTCCTCTGTAGTCTGTTTTATTCAGGTCACTCATTGGACTTGGTTGAAATTCTATGGCCTCTTTCTACCACTCTTGAAATACAGGACCTAAAACTGTCTGACTTGTGTGGCTTGAGGTCATCTTCATCCTGAGTAAAATTAGCAAATTGTTTTCTGTCTCCTGGATTTTCATCCTATTCATGTATTCCTGTGCAATTTTTGGTGTGGGTTATAAATGTGGTTTTGCAGCTACATGGTATTGATTCATGCTTACCTTCTAAAATGTTATAAACCCCAGACTCTGTTCTCTAGTTGTTGCCTGGACGCTGTTCTTCCTGTATTTGTGTGGTTGAGTAGACTTTTCTGTATAAGTCTGTGTGCTTTTGCCTGGTAAATAGCATTCTTTTTTTTTCCAAACCGTTTCTTTGCTTTGTCAAGATTATTTTGAGCCCTTATCATCCTTCCAACTTTGTTTTGTCTGCAGTTTTAATGAAAACTCCATTTCATCATCTAGATTTTGTATTTGGAGATTGAAAATACCAAATAATACTGGACCCAGCACAAAACCCTGAGAAACTGTATTTGATATATCTTTCCCCAGCCACTGTAAGCCATCACTAAGTGCTGTTCTCAAGATTTTTTCTCTCCAGTTTCACCCCCAGCATATAATATTGAATTTGAGGTACTATTTCTCTAGCTTGTTGGAAACTGAGATAGTATTGGAACTTAACAAAAATCAGGATATAACCTGTAGTATTTCTTCTCTGTTCTAGCATCTCTTGTGCTATGTGAGGCAGTCAGAGTTTTTGAGAGGCACTAGTTCTTGAGAAATACTGCTGTCTTCTGTTATTTCTGTAATTTCTTAGAAGTTTGTTATTTGTTCCTGTATTTTTCCAGGAGCTGAAGTTGAGCTGACTGATACCCAGTAACTCTGTGAGGTCACAGAGTGGAACATGAGGTTCTCTGTGAGCTCCCTGGCCCAGTGCTTCCATGCCAGTGTGCTTTGTGGGGCTGCATATGGATCAGAAACAAGCCAGACCTGATGGGTGCTTTGGGGAGCTGTTTCCAGGAGGCACCTGTGCCTGAAAATTTTAGCTGTTTCTGATTCAACACATTGCTCAATGAACAGTAAACTACTTTTTATATGGATTTGTATCTTAGGGGAGTTCTTCACAGGGTAACAAAGGTTGTCCTGCTTTTCCCTCTCCTTTTCCCTGGTGCCACCTCTTCCAAGCAATGCCTGCAGTACTGGAACTGTCGAATTTTCAGCTTTTGAGCACTGTGTGCATCACCTGATGGTTTTGGAAGCAGCATGTACTGATCTGACCTTGCCTGTCTGGCCAGAATGTTCCTGCTGATAGTTCAGGATTAGCTCCTGCTGCAGCTTCCTGTCATTGAGGGACTAATTACCTTCCTTATGTGGTAATTGTTAAAAAATACTGTTAAAAAATTTCTTTAGCCTTTCACCTACCCTGGGTGAAATGGACTGATAAGACCTGCAGCTACTGTCTATGGTTAGATAGTTTGACTGGAGACACTTCATTGCCCCAGCTTTAAAAAGGCAAGTGAATGGTTTGAGAATCATTAATCAGGGTTAAGGTTGCATCAGGCAGCATCTGAGGCCATTAATTGCAGTTCTGTGCACACCTTTGAAACCCAGGAGGTGCACAAGTATTACACGTTTCAGTGTGCATTGGACCTGTTCTGTAGCTGGGTTATGGCTTGGCTTTGAACAGGAGCTCTAACATGTTGTCCTTCAAGTTGATGTGGAGAACTGTAAGGAGTACAGCACAAAAAATAACCATCAGGCTGTGTCCTTGCTAAGGAAGGCATTGTGGTTTAGGATAAGATTGGTGACTGCTGTTGGCTGCATGCAGGCCCAGTGCTTGGTTCCTTCACCAGCTCTGCACAAATGTTAGCACAAGTTCTTGTCATAGGCCTCGGGTCTGTGGCTGCCTCAGGTCCAGAGGAACCTTGTGGTGTGTGGCAGGAGGAACTGTGGCAGCCTGCCGTAGATAAAGCTGGGGTCTGTCAGTGCAGCTGTCATTAGCACCCCGACTGGCACGTGGGGCTCATAATGCAAATGAGAGAATCCACTTGCGGGCTGCAGCGAGCCACATGAAAGGAGCCATTTGCTGAGTCATCTGTACTAAAGGCAGCATGAGAGGGCAGCCTAACCCAGCCAAAGTTACACTGACTGCTTTTGCTAGCCCTAGAGGGTAGAGTTAAATTTATAGGGTGGGCTTAGTATGTGCTGTAGATGTTCCTCCTTTAAATGTGTTTCTCATTTGAAATATAAATATTAAAGTCCTACTGAAGTTTGAGTGCATTTGACATTCAAGAGAGGGATACTAGGCAGTGCTGTTTAAATCTTAATTTAGTTCAGTTTCTGGGCAATGGGTTAATCTTTTCTCAGAAGCTATTTATCTGAAAACTTGTTCTGGTATAAATATGTTTCTTTCTAATTTAATGTTAGGTCTTTATTCTCTCATTTTAAGAATTAAGCATGTTGAAATAGCATTTGTACCAGATGAATTTGACATACTGAATTATCAGATCAAAATAAACATGTTTAAAAGTTTCTACAGCAAGTTTGTAGAGAAGTAATTGCATTAAAAACAATAAATGAAGCAAGGTATGTATTGCATACACTGCTCCTAAGTTTCTCTTTCCCTTCATTTTTTTTTCTATAACAACATTAATACTTAAATTGTCCCAATTAGACTTTAAAATTTATGCTTTAGCTAGTAAAATCTGACTTGTCTGGCTTCCCTTCATTTTGCTCCTTAATAACTGTCTCAAGACAGGTTTTGCTAAGCCAGTGGTAACAGACAAGCATATTATTTTAGCAACCAGAACTTTGAAGTTGCAAAGTATTAATAAGGGAAATAAAAAATTGTAGACAGATGCAAAAGATGCAGTAGTTGATGACTCTTGTCAGCCAAAGTATTTATTTTGTCTCTGAGGTTGGAGCAAGTTTTTGGTTGTGTTGTTTTGGTTTTTTCTTCCCTTTTTGATCCCTGTTGAGAGGATCTTCATGCTTGAAATTTCAAATTTTCCAATTTTTGTGTTTTATGCATGTCTGTGTTTGCTTATGCTGTGCTTTCTTCCCTTTGACTTCCACATTTTCTTTTTGTCTGGCAAATTTGAACTTGCTTCAGCTTGGGACAGCTGGGGCAAAATGAATCCCCATGAATAAAATTATAATAAGAAGAGCAAAGTCTGTGAATGATCCTTTGCTGTTTCCTGAGTCGTTCCAGTGTCATTAATCAGCGCTGGTGCTGTGGAGGCTTGTGGTGTGTTATGTCGCCAGCACAGCAGCTTCTCCGTCCCTTTCCCCCACCCCCTGCGTGCCTACACAGTGGGGAAAACTAGAGAGGGAAGCCATCAATCTTCCCTGTCCTACATGTCAGCAGTGATTCTCCTGTCGACTTCCTGCTCTCTCTGTCATGCCCACCACCTGTGTTTAGAATTAGCTCTGATGCTGCAGATCTCACTTGGCTCTTCACCTGTTCTGCCCCGAGTAAATGGCTGTTAAAATAAAGCAGAGCAGCTGAATACTATAGCATGTGAATAGTAACCACCACTGTGGCTTGGGGGGTGATTTCTGTTGCAGCTGCTCTTGTAATACTGTCATAATTTTCTGTAACATTGTGGGGTTTGGGTCTAAAATCTCTTGCTTTTGTTTCAGCCTAGGGTAAGTTTGTGAGTTAGTCTTTTTATTATTTAGAAATTAAAATATCTATAAGATATATTATAGATGGAGGCATAAGCCTGTCTTTCATCTGTTAGGCTGCTGGGATAAAGTCATGAACAAAGACTAGTTTGTCCAAAGCTTGCCTTCAGTCACTCCAAGGATATAATTAGCAAAAGCCTCCTTGAAATTTGATTTTGAAGATGTATCTGTCTCCCCGATGACTGGATAGATTGAGAAGCTGACAGGCACTGCCTCTGTACTTGGGCAGGATTAATGTGATCATTTAATGGTTTGTTGTGTTAAATAATAGCTCATAACTGGACTCTAACCAGCCACATTTTTATGTATACTTTTATGTAATTTTATAACATGCCTATTCCAAAATAAAAGGAGAAAACAATCCTGAGAATTGTTTGTCTACTGGCAGCTTTTTCCTATCTCCTTGAATGGGTGCTATGTTTCTCTGTTTTTAAAACCCAAAAGAGATGAAAGCATAGGCATAAGGTTACCTTATAATTGTAGCTTGCCTGCTGTCATTTCAGGTGTGTGGTGGCAATATTTATGTGAAGAAGAGAGATTCTGAAAACTTCAGCCTTGTGAATGCTTTCACTTGATTTTATTTCTGTAACTCTTTGTAAAAGGGGAACTGTTTTACAACTGATTTTACTACATATTTGAGATGCAGCTTTTTCTTGACTGTACCAGGTAAATAAATTCTTGTGTTCAGCAGTCACAGAATTCATAAAGCTAAACATGAAATGTATAAGCAGGACACCAAGAACTGGCTGTAACATGGGATGCTTGGATCTGCATGGTTCTTTTCCTTTATCAGCTTTGGTGTGTCTTCCAGTTCTGACACATCTATCCTCATGAGAGGGAATGATTGTGGTTTTGACTGCTGAATTGAGGCCTTGACAGTTGTAGCTCTCCTTCCATACAGAGAAAAGCTCTGCTTTGGTCTAAGAGAGCAGAACTGGATTTTTGGACGCTGTCATCTTTCCTGTTTTGCATTGAAAATGGATGTGGCCATGCCACAGGATGGCAGGACCAGACTTTGGCCATCCTACTCTGGGATAAGGATGCAATGCTTATTCCTGATTATTTGATAGCATTTGGATGTTGATATTGTTTCAGTATAAGGAGTGGCAATTGTTTATCTCATGACAAAAGGGAGGTTAGGTGAGAGAACACCTGAATCTTTGTGGGTTTGGGGCCAAGCTTCATTCGGTAATGCAGCTGAGAAATGCACTGTGGTGTTTCGAATTGCCATGCAGAGGTCTTTTAGAGAGAAAACAAATAGTAGATGCTAAGTCATCTGTCAGATACTGTGCTCTTAACAGGTGTGAGGAATAGTGTGCGGCCCTACTGATGTAGGTGCGCACACCACACAGAGTTAAACATATGAACAGCAGGCTCACACTGTGCTTACTACAGATGTCTGAATGAGTGAATGCCTGTGGGCTGGAGCTGCATGTCTTGTGGCTTTCACTCTGCTCCATTGGGAAGTCTTCACTCCTTTTGTTTTTATCCTTTTCCAGCTCCAGTACTTTGGAGCACACAGCTCCCATCCCCTGACCTAACAGCTCCATTGAAGTGCATTCCAGTCCGATGATTTCATGGTACCAGGCAGAAGTCCCCTGCCACGCTGCTATGCTGCCCGCTGCTTCTCACGGAGTGAACAAACAGGGAACATAAACTCTCTCCAAAGGAGCAATGTTCTCTGTATATTTTTAGTGCAAGAAATCCAAGATTTATTTGAGGGTGTTTTGTGTGGGCTTTTTTTAATATAGGCTTCTGCTAACACAATGGAATATTTCATGCCACCCTGTTTGCTGTAACTTCTCATGCTTTATGTTGTTAAATGGAATCAAAGGAGTTAAAGATGAAAGACTTCTTGTCAACTGGTCCCTCAGTTGGGAGCCACTATGGGTTTGTTCCTTGTAATGGATTTACTAAATGCTTTACTCAGGTTCAGCCTAGCTCAATTTTCATTATTGGATTTACTTATTTCTGTGAATTCTCTACTTCAGGTTAAGTAATTGCTGAGCTTAGACTGAATATAATACTGCTACTGTTCGTTTCTAATGTTTCCCTTGCTATTTATTGCCCTTATACTGAACAAATCTTTTGTAAGTATTTGTTTATCATTTGAACATACAAAGCACCATTAAAGATGTCATGCTTGCTTTCACAGGTATTCTCTTTAATGGATAGAGAACTTGGTTCTTTCTTTATATGAAACTGTGTCCATTGTACATTGTGTGTTTTCTTTTCAACATGTTTTCTGTCACCAGATGCTAACTTATGTAGTATTACAACAAACCTACCTTTCATTAGCTCATTGTTAGCCTTTGAATATTTGGAGTTAGTACAGTGTTTAAACATACAGTTTATGCTGAGACTCTCATGTCTTGTATTTTCTTGGTGAAAGACATTCTCAAGCTTCCTGTTTAAATGTTACTATTGCATTTTTATGTATTGAGTGTATTATACTCACATTAAGGGACACAATTTTGCCAATACATCCAATATGTTCATAGTAACATTATCTACAGACTGGACAGTGATTCAAGAAGTTGAAAAGGCAGATAATGAACATGTTATGGGAAACATACAAAGCAAGGACTGCAGCTGCAAAGGGACGGAGCCTGTCTGCCTTGGGGAGCAGCAAAGTTTTTAGGCAGAACTGTTGTCCACAGAATCAGGGTGTCAGCACTTTTTGGGTCAAGGTATTGGTACATGAGCTGATCTATGCTGACTGCACAGAAGTTCCTGTGCCCTGGTATAACAAACAGTTACCCCAGGGGATAGAGCTGCTCCTGCACTGAAATAGCACCAGCTTCAGGATCCCAGCAGTAACATCAGGAGATGTGTCAGGTGATGCTGTCTTTTACTAGACTGAAGTTGGAAGATGTACAAGTTTCTTTACTATGCTTTAACTTGGTCATCCTAATATACTTTAATTGATGTGGGTCCATAGTGGATTTCTGGCCCATGATAACGTTTCTTAGCTTTTGTAACTGTGCAGGTAGAAAACATGTTTTATATAAAGTCACTGGAGTCAAGGCAGTAATAGCTTAATTAGAAATAATAGTAATTATGTTAACATGGCATTCTCTGTGCCTTCTTACTGTCTTGATACTCAGTAAAAGCTGTATATCAAGAGCTGTATGTAAGAGCTCTTTTGGGAAGCAAGGGGTCTAAAGCACAAGTGGAGAAAGAAAAGAATACAGGAGGGGTGAAATTGTCTGATAAGAAAATGGAGTAGGGCTGTAAGAAGTATGGTCTGTGAAGAAGAGTGTTGTTAAACAGGCATGTAAATGGGCACCAGAAAGCAAGCAGTACTGTGGGGAGAAGTAATTGTGGGAAGGAGCATCAGGATTTGAACTTAGGGAGGGGAGACATGGACATGAAAAAAGGCTTTGTGCTCTGACAAACAACCAACTGTTCTGGGATCCCTGTAGGGGTAGAACATCATGTTAGTTGTCAACTATTTGCTTCGTGACTTCTTCTTGTCTTGGTTAAGAAACATAGGAAGCAAAAGACAAATGTTATGCCTGTTGCATTGCCTAACAGCTGCTCTAGGCCTGTAGTAATAGAAGTACAGCTCTGAAGTCCAGTGAATCCCAAGTTTCTGTAAGACTTCATCTCATTTATATACATTTGAATGTTGAATGCCTCCTTCTGTAGGACAGCACCTGGCCCTTCTCAGTGTTAACAGGAAGCTGACTGCAGTCCTAGGCCAGGTAGTAGCTTAGTGGGAGGTGAGTGGATTGTGTGAGTGGTGAGAAATGCTCTGATGTAGGTTCCTAGGAAAACAAGGAATCAAGTGCCAAGTGAGAGATTGAGTGTCATAATTCCATTTTTGTATAATGAAGAAGAGAGGTGCATGGGTGGTCAAGGACTGGAACACAAGGACTGGAAGCTGGAATTGCTGTTGGAAGAAGTGGTGTGCTTTTCATTGCTTCAGGAGCATCTG